>PVKZ01003516.1:94420-127653 GCA_004027375.1 Macroglossus sobrinus
CTTGAGTTCCCTCGGCAATCGGCATAATGGGGGCATAGATGGTGTGTCCACCACCCATGGCAGTCCCACAACCGGCCCTGAACACCACCAAGAAATGCTACTAGACTAACAGGATGTTGGGGGGTTCTTTTCAACCATCTGTACGGCCTCCTGAGGCCCCACTGGCTCTGTCTAGAGTTTCTGGGGAGATAAGAATAACAGCTAAAGGAAGGGGCCCTGGGCAAATGAGGGGACACCTAAGATGGAGCAAAAGGTGCCTTTGCTCCTGCATGTGGTCTGGACTGAACCAGTGTCCTCAGACCCTGAGAACAAGCTCAGGCTGGCCCAGGAGGAGCCTGGGAGGCTGGGCTGCAGCTCGCCCCCATCCTGTCTTCATCACCCCCTGGTTGGCATCTCTACTCACACACTTTCTCTAATTTTATTAATAAAACGACAGCCAGAGACCCTGTGAGAGGAAAATGAAAACCTTGGATCCTGAGGTTCCGGGCGACGCCAGCCCCAGGCCACACCCTGCACACCTCTTCTGGCCTTTGTTACCCTGGAAAGGCTGAGGGCACCTTGATCCCCAGGCCAGTGTGGCCCATAAGGCTGCACAGCCTCCCTCCAGCAGAGACAGGTAGACCAGGGGAGTTTGTTACCTGCTCAATATTCCCCCAAAGCCACAGCCTCTGGCTCCTGTGTCCCAGGCTCCAGGAAACCGGGTCTGTAGCTAATTACCATCATCTAAGGAAAGAAAACACTCTGGAACAGCTGACCAAGGCAACCTATGGTTCTTGGGCAGTTTCCTGCCACTAAAGGAGGACACCTGTGTCGTGGCCTTTTGTTCAGTACCCTCTGCACTCCCAAGTACGCAGTCCCCTCTGGCTCCTCTTAGCCTCATCTGCCGGAGCACAGGACCTCTGGAGGTGAGAGGGTACAGTTCCTGGCCAGACATGACCCCTGGCCCTGCACAGCCTCAGCTTGGACAAGCTACTCTGGTCTCGGCTTCCTCATCTGTAAAGTGGGCTGGGCCCTCAACTCAAGGACAAAAGGACACAGTTGCGACAATACCTGCTATTATCTATGTCTGTGCAAGGCGCCCACAGCATCCTGAACTGTGGGGCTTGTGCTCTGATAAAGGAGAGTGCTGAGCATTAGAGCATAGACGCTTGGTGGTTGGGCAGGTGAGCGACCCTGTCCTGGGCCCCCCATGGCCTGGTTCAGGTGGCCAGGAAGGCTATATGGGAACAGGAGTGCCCTCCTGCCATTTCATTTTCCTCGCACAGGAGACAACCACGGGGTATCCTGGACAAACAAATGGGCTGAGCCCAAATACAGCATGAGCCCCCCATTCCTTCAAGGCCAGCCCACCACAGAACAGGCTGGGGCTATGTATGGCCCAAGCTGACCCCATTTCACCCAGTGTGGGCAGAAATAAAGGCCCATCCGCTTCTCAGCCTGTCCCTAGTACCTCTGTCACCCTGTAAGACCTCTATGGAGCCCACTGGCATCGGTCCTACCTGCTATCCCCCAGTACTGCACCAGCCTCCTGGGGCCAGACTACAAGAGCCCTTCAGGACATGGCATCACAGAGGCCAGAAGCCCCACTAAATCAGAATGGGGTGTTGCTAATCAGGTCTATCATGCTTTCCTCTGATGCCCAGACCTAATGGGCTGGCCTTTTATAGCCCAACTGACCAGGGACCTGGTATAGGAGTCTCAGAGCAAAGATGCTGGCACACTGCCAGGCCTGGCACAGGATGTTTCTACTAGGGGCATCCCAGCCCCCAGCTGCAGTGGTACCTGGGTAGGAGATCTCTTCTGGACAGCAAGGAGCCCTTGAGGACTAGAGGCCTAGCTGTCCTCTAGAGCTACAGGGGACATGGATCAAGACACTATATATGATCCCAGCCTGGACTCAGAGAAACTGAGACTGTGACCTACTGACTAGTCTGGCTTTTGGCACACCTTCCCCCCGAACCTTGACCCTGGCTCCTACCCAATGCTCTGTCTGTGGCTCTGGGCCCTCTCCCAAGCTATACAACCCAAAGGCCAAGACTACCCCTAGTGAACACACAGGCACAAGACCCAGAAATGGCCCACCCAACCTGTCTTACTGCTTTACCTCACCTCATCTGAGAGGCTCGGGCAGTGCCAGCCAGGGCGTGCACTGGGAGAGCACTGTCAACTGCTGAGAACCTAGCTGGACATGGGTGTGTCAACAACAGTAACATCCTGCACAAGCTACACTCTCATGTTTTATTTTTCACATTGCCGCTCACAACCTACTACTTAGATTTTACAGCCCACCCATTGGCTACAGCGTAAATGTGGTCTTAAATCCAATCCTTGATCACTGTCCAGAAAGTTTCATCTCAGAGAGTACTCAGAATTAACTCAGGCTCTTGGTTCTTGGTATGTGTAGTCCCTGTGTCTGATGGGTGCTAGGAAGTGGCTGTGCCTGTGTGCATATCAGCTTCTTGGCTACTGTTTGCACATTTTGTGACTAGGTCATCAGCCAGGGATAGAGAAGTCATTTTCCTAGAACAGCTGCTTAGGACCATCAGGAAGACCTTGTCCTGGTGCTTCGATCCCTCATGAACTTCTGCCAGCTCCTCCAAAGGACCCGTTCTCAGCCCTAGTGGCCTGCCTGGCACCTGCCGGCTCACCACATCCTGGGCAAGATAAAGCCGTCAGTCACTACCTCAGGCACATACAGTGTTGGGCACTGGGCCAGGAGCAGCCATTCCCAGGCTTAAGGCTTGTGTCATGGCAATGCCTGGGAACCATGGAGGGTCCCAGGGACCTATGAATTTCCCAGATCTTATCCCAGTTGTGTGGCTGCACCAACACACTCATGGACATCTTTCCTGGGAGAGGCTCTGTTCCTTTGATCAGATTCTCAGTGGAGCCAAGACTCCGGAAGGCTCCACTTGCCCAGCACCCCAACTTCCCCCCACTTCCTGCAGAGGGAGAAGCCAGGGCTAGGACAGTGATGACCCAAATATTTTTTTAAGGATGAGCATTTCTGAACTCCGTCTTGTTACCCACTGAGATATCTAACCCCGCCCCCAACTTCTCATTTCCCTGCAGGAACTGGCCCCAGCCTACTGCCAGTGGTGTTATCAGCCTTTGCTTAGAAGTGTGGCCAGGGGAGGTGGGTGGACGGGGCCGGGGGGGTTGCCAGGAGTGCAGGCATGCATGCCTTGCTGAGTAGTGTCGGGCAAGAGTGTTAGGCTAGTGGGTTTGGGGTCAGGGGTTCTCTGGAGCTGAAATAGGAGGGGCGTCTTGCACTCTGGTTTCCTCTCTAACAGTGGCAGCCTATAAGCCCCAGGCCAGGTCTTCATTTGTGTTGGAAGCTTTTAGTCTGCACGCATCTGCCTCCTGCTGTTTGCTAATTTCCCATCAGTGACTGACAGCAGGGGGACTTGGATCAAGCCAGCAAGATTTAACACAAAAACAAATAGAAAACAGTTCTCATTTCAGCTGAAGCAGAAATGGACCGGGGCTTTAGAAAAGGCATTCTTCCCTGAAAGGCAAGAGGTGAGGTGTGTTGAAGCTAGAGCAGGCCAGGGGCCTGCTGGTTGGCCAGGGGTCACTTCCCTCTCTGGGCCTGGGCGTGAAATTGATCAGTACATGGAAGCTCCAGACCTTTTCAGAGCAAACGCTCTGAAAGTGTTGCCCTGGCAGTTTGCTGCCCTAGAAATGGGAGTCTTTGAGCCCACCTGAGTCACCCCCTCAAGTTATAGAATGCCCACCACTTATGTTATACCCTGGGGCTCTGACCAACACTTGTGGGGGCAGGAGTGGCCTTTTCTGGCTCTAAGATCCTGTAAGTTATTGATTCTGAGGTTCAGTGAGAACAGAAAGCAAAAAGTGATATGTTTGGGGCGCCAGACCTGTGCTGCGGAACAGCATGGCTGACACGCAGGGCTTGAAGAGTGCCAGTGTCGTGGTTAGCCCGCTCAGACTCCCAAGAGGACAGCTTGGTCAGATAGGCGAATCCCCTACCTGGGGAACAAGAATATGCTGACTGCAGGGCCATCTCCAGCTCACACTGGGGCCCTGGGTGGGGCCCTGATCTAGTTTGTGGTCCCAGGGTGGTTGTATGGCCCACCCATGTCCATCTGGGTTGCCCAGGTCCAGGCTGGCCTCCGGGCCCTCTTGTCCCTTGCTCAGCTCCTGAGGATTGGAGCAGTCCATCTAGCAGGCCCAGCGTGGGCTCAGCTCGGAGAAGCCGTGTATTGTGGTTGGCCACAGACTAAATGGAAGGGTGAGAGCTGGATTGACCGCACTTGTATTGTGGCGCTCTGGTTCTCAGGCCTGTGCCGAGCACTGTGGGTGAGGTGGTGGGACCCAGACCACAGTTCCTTCCTTTCCAGGGGCTGATCTCTGGGTGGGAAAATGAGGGCTGGGCAGTGGAAGGAGTCTGGGCCCCTGGGCGCTGTCATAGGGTCCTTGCACACACAGCCTCAGAGACCCTTCACCACACAGATGAGTAAACTCAGGCTCCAAGAACAAGTTGCCCTGGTGGCACAGCTAGTCTGTCTGTCACCTAAGGAAGAGAGTTGGCTATCCCCTGCCCAGGGTGCTGTGGGAGCTGGGAGCTGCCACTCTTGCTATTACTTTGGGTCACCCTAGCACCCTCCACACTGTACAGTGGAAAAACCAGGCATCAGCAAACAGGTTGGCCCGGCAAGTGGGGGGATCGACAGAAGTGAGGCAGCCTAAGGCCACACTGTTGCGTGAGGCAGGAAGTAGCCCTCTGCTGTTTCTGGCAGGTTCAAAACACAGGTTTCAGGCTATTAGGGCCTGAGTTACAGCTTTACCGGCAGCCTGTTATCTTGTTTAAACAGTCCTTGCTGTTTGAAGTGGCAGGCCTGGCAGATGCTGTTACTATGAACGTTACAATTGTCACTGGATGGGGGAGCAAGGGGACAAGCAAGTGGTGACTCTGACTTCTGGACTCATTGGAATACATCCCTATCCCAGAGAAGCCCCATCTGTCACTGGCCTGAGGCCTGCAGGGCTGAATACTCTAAAATGAGTTGTTCTCGAGCCTCCTGTTCATGCTCCCTCCCTGGCTAGGGATGAAGCAAGAGTCCCCTGGGGTGGGTAGAGACTGGGAGAAGAGATGGTGAGGGGGGAAAGGGAGGGGCAGTGGCCCTTCTCCAAGCCCCCCCTCTCCCATCCCTGGGGGAAGGTTGAGGCCCAGGAGTATCTGATGGCACGAACTGTGCCACCCCTAGTTGCTAATCTTTCCTGCTACTCGCTAATCTCCCTTCTAGCAAGTCCTGTGGCCTCAGGGCTGTCTCTCTGCAGGTGGCAGGCAGCTGCATGTGTGTGGGGGAGTGAGACCAGCCGAGTGGCCCGTCCTTTGCCACAGGGACACAGGAGTGGAGTCAGGTCCTGGGCCTCTGTACACAAACGTACCAGGGGTGGGCCACAAGGGGCAAAAACAGGAAAATGGCATCTGAGGCTTCATCCACCAGGACATAGGATCACATAGTTTCTGGTCATTTTAAAGCCGGCAGAGCACCTGCTTATCCAACTCCTTTTCAGTCAGTTTTGCCAGATTGATCCACTGAATGATGGAGCTGAAGTGAGAGAGCACATAGGCCACCTGTCAGTGAAAGGCCAGGACAGCGCAAGCCCTGCCATGGGGGAGGGAGGTCCAGCCCTGCTGTCCTCCATGGTCCTCGCCAAATGTTAGTCATCGGAGGAGGAGGCTGGGGAGAGGGGGCTGCCTGTGGTCTCCACCCAACCCTGTCAGACTTGTGGGCCAGACCTGCCCAGGGTAGGTGCATCTGTCCAGGAGGGTGGGGCAGACAGGCACCCATGCCTCCTCTCACCCCAGCCCCCGCGCACATGGCTCCCATGCCAAATGCCTACCACGCACCATCTGGCCCTGCCTGCCATGGCCCCGCATTCGGCAGACCGCCCTGGCAGGACACTGGAGAGAGCAGTCCCTGTGACAGACAGGCCACCGTGCTCACGGCAGACCATGAGCAATGACAGGCGGGTCCAAGGGTACTCCGCGAGCAGGCCTCTTTCCCTGGGCTGGGAAGGGACAGCATGGTAAGGCCCTGAGGCTGGAGGGGAGGGTGCACATGGGATGAGTCAGGGAGCCAGGCACAGGGTGCAGAGATCATTCACTCATGATGGAAGCCACTGGAGGGCTTCACCCAGGGGAGTAAAGTGATCTGGTTGGCTGTGGTGGAGTTACAGGATGAGTCACAGAGCAGCAGCAGAGAGACAGGTCCCAGGGAGAGAAGGTGGTGGCAGTGGGAAAGAGAGGCATAGACAGATTTTAAGGGACAGACAGGATTCAGGCAAAGCCCACAGCCTAACATGGTCCCCCACCCTCTGTGCCACCCACCCACGCCCCTCCCTTGCCGCCAGCAGAAGTTAGCTCCTTCGTCATCACCCCTCCTTCTGTGCTGCCTGCTCTCTGGTTCACATTGCATGGTACTGGACAGTTGGCATGTGTGTCCCTTGCCTGGGTGACACAGTCCTCATAAGCTAAGACTGCTCCATACTCCTCCCTGGCCTTTGAGACAGGGGAGAGTGCCTTGCACACAGTAGAAGCTTAAGCTGTACCTGAGACTGACCACCTGAGGTCTAGTGAAAAGATGCTGGGAGGACAGCCTAGGCCATCCAGGGAGGCTGTACCAGACCATGACTCGGTAGATGGAGAACAAGGGGTCTCCTGCCTCCATGTTGTTACCTGTTGACCACATATTTATCATGACTCATTTCACCACAGCCCAGAATAACTGCTGTCTCACGGCCACCAGGACTCGAGGCTCTGGTAGAGTTCAAGGAGAAGCAAGCAGCCACAGGGCAGCCTATCAGTGGGGAAGGCTCCTGACTGAGGCACCCACCCTTTGGGGCTGCTTCTTACCTTGCTAAGACTGTCCCACACGTGTCACCCAGGGGGCCCCAAAGTTGGAGTGAGCAGAGAGAAAATGAGTTCAGACGGAAAGGGGTAGGCACTGAGCTGAGTGGGCATCTGACCAAGGGTCCTGAGAGCAAAGTGGCTGGAAGTGGGTGTGGGGTACTGATGAGTGGAGGCCCCCAGTGGCTGTGACTGGTGGAGGAGAGGACAGCTGGGAGGAGTGTGTGGCCATGAGCTGTTTGTCCCTGCCTGCTGCCATACCCGTCTGTCTAGATCTTGATACCCCAGGCCTGGGCAACTGTAGGAAGAGGAGCGAGCAGCAGCACGCCCCACTCACCCGCACTGCCCGCATGGCTGGCCGCAGTGCCCTCTCTGCTGTCCCTGCAGGCGGGCTCTAGGGGCAGTCCGGGGATCATCGGTTCATTAGCTTCATTAATCCAATTCTCCAGTCCAACACGACATCACTTAGGCTTGCGAGAGGAAGAAGTGGGGAGCGCTAACCAGATTGGGCTTGATGTGACCCTGGTCATCCAGCTCTGTCCCTAGATACCTCCCATTTCCTGAGGCCAGCAGCAGTGGGAGTATGATAGGTCTGAGGGGTGGCTGTCTGGGGCTCTCCTTGGGGTGAGGAGCCTAGGAAGGCGAGGCAAGCCCTCTGAGCCCTAGTTTCCACTTCTGTAAAATGGGAACATCGGGAGGAACCCCACCACAGCTTCTCTCCCTGGTGCATCCAGGAGGAGCCCCTTAGAGCCATGTCTCTGGATGAACAGAGCTGGACATCTGGGCATCACAGAGAATGAAGCAAGTCTCAATGCCATTGGGCGCTGTCAAGGCTGACACAGCCACAGGGTGACATGAGCGAGATACCACCCAGTGCTCCTTCAGTAACAGCACCAGCTTCCCACCTCCCCACCCACCAGAAGCAGGTCACCAGAAGGGCCTTTCCACTGCCCTGTCCCTCAGGGAGAACAGGGTCCCAACTCCCAGAGGCCCTCCCACTCTAACAAGTAGACAGGGTGGATGATGTTTGTCAGGCAAGCCAGCCAGGACCAGGCCTGTGTGCCGCTGTGGAGGGACAGCTGGGCGGGCTCAAAGATCAGCAGCTTCTTCCTGCCATCGGTCTGTGTTGGTGTGAGAGGCTCTAAGGGTAGAGGCTTCCTCCCGGTTGCCATGGAAATGGCAGCAAGTCTGCTGAGTGTCTGGGTACTAAGCTCAGCAGAGGGAGGGGAGCAGCCGCCCTGGGTGGCAACTACTATCACAGACTGAGCATCTCAGCATTGAGAAGGACCTGAGGACTGTCATGGTCCTGAGCCCACGAGCACAGAGGGCAGCTCAGAGGCCTTCTCACCCATCATCTCCTTGCGGGTGGCTGCCCTCTCATTCACACAGGGTTAGGTGATTCCATCCAGGTGCTGGGTGAGCCAAGCATGCAGGCCCCGCCCTCCAGGAGACACTTTCCATGAGGGGGCATGATTTCTGTGGGGCGGGTTCAGGAGTGGAGAAACAGATTCTGGGAGGCAACTACCAAGAGCCAGAGCTGCCTGGGGAGGCCCAGGATCCCAGTCCCATCCCTGTAGGCGTGAATAGATGACTCAGACTCCTCCACCTGCTCCCTCACTGGGCCTCTGCCTAGAAGGAGCAGCCTGCCGCCTGGCTGCATTGCTTTTGTCCGTCTGCCCATCTCTGTGTTCTGCTGTTGGCCCCCCTACACATCATAAGCCCCTTGAGGACAGGGGAGGGTGTATAATGGCCTCCCTCTCAGGCTCAAAAGCAGAGTAGCTGCCACAGTCTCTAGGTCCCAGCCAGGCAAGAGAAGCAATCACACAGCCCAATAGCCAAGGGAGACCAAGGAAATCTCGGGCATTGGGGTAGAGCCCAGCTACTGCCCTGAGGTACATGTGGGGTGTGGTGGGGCCCAGAGGACAGTAGGAGGCCATCAGGAGAAGCTTCTTAGAAGAAATAAATGGCAAAGGATGAACCCAGTGCTCAGGACAGCGTGAGTATGCTGGTAGTGCCAGCCACACACAGACACCAGATTGTTCCAGGGTCCCCCAGGAACAGTGGTTCAGTAGAGGAAGTAATAGGCCTAGGATCACAGTACATTTAGGTGGCAGAATGCAGTCTGGTGCCCCAGCCAGCAGTGCACTTCTATAAATGCAGGGCAGACAGGTGTCTGTACACCACCCCACCCCACCCCACCCTACCCTACCCCACCGAGGTCCTGAAAGCCCTGGTTTGTAACAGTCCCACATCCTCTGGAGTGGGCTATCTGAAATCTGAGCTCTCCTATTTCCAACCAGAGGCAGGCAATCGGCACCAGAGAAGCCACAGGATATTGCCTGGTTCCAGGGTCACGTCCTTGGGTGGGTCTAGTTCACCCATAACACAATGGGACCCTTGCCTGGAGCACCCAGAAACTACAGATATTGCTCCTGGCATTGGTACAAAGCACTGGCCTAGCCAGGACACCAGCGCCCAAGGCTCCCCTTCTTTACCCCATTTACCCTAGGGTTCACTTCTCCCCTATGCCATGAAGGAGTACACCCAGCTGCATTTCTAGTTGTCAAGGGGGCTCCTCTCCTGCTCCTCCAGCTGCCACGGCCCCAGGCCCTGCCTGGGAGTCCCTCAGCTTTCTTCCCTCCACATAAACTAGGTTCTGATGCCCACCAGGCTGTCTGCTTTTTGACCCATGAAGCAGTAGCAACCTGAAACACTGGAAGTCTGGGGTCCCAGCCAGTCGCAACGCCTCCACAGGGTATGTGGCCAGCAGTGCAGGGAACATTCAGTGTGCAGCCAGGAGACCAGATGACCACAACTAGTAACAGCAGCTCTGTGACAGCGGATCTGGGGTCAGAAGGAGGTGCTGGAGGAAGAGATGGCCAGTCAGTAGGACAGGTGGCCTGGAGCCGGGGTGGGACAGTGTGGTGTGGACGGCTCCCCTCTTGCATGGATGGGGCGCTTCAGACTGGGCTGGATCCTGACACATGTGGGGGTTGGAGGATGCCGAGCACTGAGGGGAGCTCTGTGCAGCTGGAACCCATACACAGTGACAAGAGTGGGTGCCTGGGGAAGCTAGGAAGGTCCGCCAGGGCCAAATCCTGAAGCATAGGGAGGACGTCACATAGGGACCATGGCAAGGACTTAAGAGGTGGGGCTGGCTCATTGGAAAGCAGAGGGGGACTGTGGCTAGGTTCTCCAGATCTCCAGCTGGAGAGAGCTCCCACTCCCTGGGACACCATGCTCATGCGGGACACTTCAGTAGGGAGAGAAAATAACGTCCTGACAGGAACAAATTCTAACGCCCAGCTTGCTGATCTGACCTGGCCCTTGCTCCTCCCGTGTGAAAGGTCACCATGACCAGGAAGGCTGTTTGGGACAACCGCCTGGCCACAATTCGTCGCTGTGGTTGTAACTCCTCTGGCATCTTTGTGATGGCAGCATGGGGCCTTGTGGCGAGATGAGGGTCTGCTGGTTCCAGCATCCGTCTCACCCCCAGTGCCCAGCCTGCCCCCCAATTTTGGCAGCACCTTTCCTTCCTCTACTGCCTTCATGCCCCAGTCCTGCCTGGCCAGGCTCCCAGTGGCCACTTCCTCTTCTAGCCCTCCTTTGGGGACAGCCCCTCAGCCCTTCAAAACACAGCTAGTAGGAGACCTTTACTCTAGCAGTCCCCAACTTTTTTGGCACTAGGGTCCGGTGCTCCTATGAGAATCTAATGCCTGACCTGAGATGAAGCTAAGATGATGATACCAATGCTGGGGAGCGGCTGCAAATCCAAATGAAGCTTTGCTCACTCTCCTGCTGTGCAGCCCAGTTGCTAACACGCCACAGACCGGTACCAATCTAAGGCCCAGGGTTTGGGAACCTCTGCTCTACCCTGTTCCCAGGGGAGTCCTCTTGCCCTGTACCCCTCAACCTGAGAGAAAACACAGACCAAGATCTTGTATCTCTCAGCTCTCTTGGGACACGCTGGGACCAAAAAGGGAAATGAACTCCAGAAGGATGAGGACCCGCGGTGAAAGATGAGGACTGGCTGGCTGGGGAGCCCAGGGCTGCAAGCCTGCAGTCCCAGCCCAGACTGGACTCTTCCCCTTGGAGCCCAGGGCCAGGGGCACCTGGAGAGCAGCCTCCACCCGTGTCCCATGGCTGCCTAGCAGTGCCACTTGGGCACTCCCAGGCCTCCCTAGACTTCTCTGCAGCTTTGGAGTGAAGAGAAACACACACATACTTCTCTCACTCTGGTCAACTTGTCCCTCACTTCTTTGGGGACAAAGCATAAGCTATTTCCCTGAGTGACCATTGCTATCCTTGAAGTAGTTTTACTCTGGTGGCACAACCCCATTGTCACGTGGTTCCATAGCTACAGACACATCCAAGAGCCCTGCCCCCAGCCATGCACCTGCCAGGACTTCAGGGCATGACAGGGGGGCCCACTTGCCCTTCCTGCTAGAGAATTTAGGATATCCAGGCCCCGACTACCTCTTGTCAGGGCTCAGGATGGGCCAGGAAGGTCGCAAGACTCCCCCTGCCCACCAGGCCCAGAGCCCAGGGCTCCAGGACACACCTGCCCCAATCAGTGATGGAGAGGGGGCGGGGCAGCCAGCACCACACTGAAGATGAACACCAGACTGCAGACCAGGGTATGCCACTCACTGTATCAGCAGTGGCCCTATGCCCCTTGAGCTACACCCTGCCAGATGACAGGCAGCCACCACACCGCCGTAGTGCCCCAAGCCTTCTACCACAAAAAGAGCCCAGAGGGGCCAGAGGCTTGGCTGTCATTTCGTGAAGGGTGCCAGCTTGACATCCAGCCTCATATGAAACCTTGGAGCCTGGTACTCCATTGCCCAGGCAGGCCTGGTGGCTCTGCTGTGGGATGGGCAGCCACGGGGCTGGCTTCATCCCTAGTGAATGGAACTCATTCATGTCCACAGCCCAGCCTCCCAGCAATACTTGAATGTGAAAAGCTGAATTCATGGTTCCCATGAGCAAACAACGGGCAGACTGAGTTTTCCAGACTAATAGAACTGAGACTAGTCCTAGAGATGAGGAAACTGAGTCCCAGAGCCAGATGGAGTCTTCTCAGCCCCCGCCGAGTTCTCTCTCCCCCCCTTCCAGCATGCCCTCACTGAAGCTCCAGACCTTCACTGGTGGTCACCCGCAACGCCTTTCCCTTACCCTCCTTCCTTTCAGAGCCTGACCCACCACAAGACCCAGTTAAAATGCCCCCTGCTCCAGGAAGCCTCCCATATTATCTGAGTCATACCCATGATGGCTGCCAACGGCAACTGGTGCCTAAGCTTCCCACATGTGTAACGCTTTAGTCCTCATGCACCACGTGAAGGAAGTATGCTTGATGGACCCCATTTTACAGGTGAGAAAACGAAGGCTCAGAACAGCTGAGAGCTGGCATATAGCAGACCCTAGCCAGCTGCTCCACATCTGCAATACCAGCTCCTTCATTTCATCCTGCCCAGGACGGGATGAGGCCATCAGCTCATTTCTCCATCTCCCTTATGCCTAGAACAGCGTCTTGTGTAGAAAGGCACCTGGAGAATGTCTGCCCCGGCAATCACGGACGAGATGAGGGATGCAGGGACTCAGTGGTGAATGAGTATAAAGGTGCCAGTGGGTTTCCAGGTCACCCAGAGTTCAGGCTAGTTCTGGAAAGAGCTGAAACTGGCATCACCTGAATTTTGTGTGAGCTCTAAGGCTTAAGATGCCTGGTTAGGCCAGCTGGCCTTGCCCTGTGCTGTGACTACAGTGAGCCCTGTGGAGTGGGGACCTGGTAGAGAGTGAGTGGACAGGTTGGGTCAGTACAAAGTCTTCCCCAGCCACACACTATATCACATGCCACCACCTCCTCCCTGGCATATTTTCCATCAGTTCATGGTAGGTCCCCACCTGGCCACCCCATATGACAAGGGTCTAGTGGGTGATGCATTCAGCATGAGTCAGCATTTCCGCATGGCTGCCCAAAACCAGAGTGACTTTGGAAGGTAGGGAGGTGCTAATCCCACCACCTCTGAAGTGTGAGTTCGCACAAGAGATGAGGCTTTCAGGAATGGAATAGTATGGACCAATGTCTAAGAGGACTGCCTTCAGGGGCTGGTAGCTGGTAAGGAAACCAAGACAACCTGGAGTGTACCTGCCCAGGCCTCCTGAATGGGACTGTCGGAGTGGGAGGAGGCTCCGGGCCCCAAAGGAAGCAGAAAGCAGTGTCAATGTCTATAGACCAAATAGCTCGTGTAGCCTATTCCTTCCTGGGAAGGCAGTGAGGTCAGCCAAGGACCTGCATTAGGCTTGTCATACCTGGACAGGTGCAACCCAACATGACTCTGGTTCTACCCATCCTGCAGCCAGATGAGGACCCAAAGCCCCATAACTAATGATGAAAACAGCAAGTGTAGGTTTTTGTGTGCTTTCTCCATTAAAGTCACACCCCTTTGTGAGGCTGGTGTCACCACCCTCTCCTGAGGAGCTGAGGCACTGAGAGTCTGGCCTGTGAGGCACTGAGGAGGTGCAAGAACAGGGAGTCAGGGGAAGTGGGGGCTAATCTGTGGGGGGAGGGAGATGAGAACACCCAGATCACAAAGGGCTGGCATGCCCCTTCTGAAGAGTCCAGATTTTGTCCCCAGCTCAGCCAAGAAATGGGGGAATGGAGAAGGTTCCAAAGCATACCCATGCCCCTCTCCCATGGCCTAGTCCTCAGGGGTGGTCATTGAGTCACCACTTAAAAGACCTGGGTCCTAACAGCACCCTGTGGTGGCCCATGAGAAGAGCAGGAAGGATGCTGCCCTCTGGTGGCATGTGTCAGGAGGACCGTGGTGGATTGAGTGTCAGAATCTGGGGCTCCAAGGCCCTTGGCCTCCATTTCCCCTGCCCACCTACCCACGTGGCTCTAAAAACAGGCCCCAGCCCCAGTCTACCCTAGAGGCCTGATAAATTGCAACTATGCTGCACATGGGACCCTACACTCTCACAGACTGGAGGCAAGACGCATGAGGCTTGAACTGGCTCAGAGGTTGGGAAAGGAGGAAAGATAGCCTGTGAGGATGGAGAGCTGGAATGAGCCCCCAAGGAGGCAGATTTGGGTAGATCCAAGGCAGGCCGGCATCCTGGAGGTTGTTAGCCTCCCTTAGGCAGGCTAGTGAGCTCTTGAATCATCAATCAGGAGGCTGATGTGCCAGAAGAGGCCATAGAAGAGATGTTTGGGCAGACCCCTTTGCCTTTAGGGGGACCTGAGCTCCTCACTTGTAAAAAGCAGAGGCTGGACTTGAGTGTCCATGGGCAGATCCAACACCGGGTCTCTGGGAACCAGCCATCACCCACCCAGCCAGGATGCAGGAAACCAAAGGCAGCCCTCCAGTGATGCAGCTCACAGTCTGATCTGTTAAGTCAGGGGAATGATAACATGCTTGACCTGGTACCCGGGGCTATCCGGTGCCCCACAAACAGTAAGGGAAACCTACTGTGAGGAGGCAGGCCTAACCGCAAGTGGCAGATGGTTCAGAGCCAGCAGGTGCTGACACCGTGTATTACAGGCAGCAAGTAGGGAAGGCCCAGGGCAGTATTGGATCTCCAGGCTGAGCCATCACAAGAGCCTCTCAGAGGAACCAAGTGTACTGGGACCCATGACCAGCATGGAGGTGTCACTGGTCCCCCCTTGAGCTTGGCGAGTGCTAGCTGAACTACGGTTTGCAAAGTCCAGCACTCTCCATCCCCCTGCAGCTAGGCAGCCAAATCCCACAGCAGCTCTGTGCTGGGGGTGAAGGGAGGCAGGTTTTCCACTGAGAGGTGAGAGGAGACAAGAGATGCCCAGTACCAAGGCAAGGGGCCACGAGCGGCATGGGAGAGTGCCCACTGGGGCAGCAGCAGCCGCTGTGAGACAAGGCCCAGCAGATCCGGTTCTCTATCAACACCTTCATTCCTCCTTACAACAGTCCTGGCATTGAGTACCACGACCATCCCCAGTTCACAGATGAGGAAACTGAGATCCAGAGAGGAGAGAAACAACTTGTCCAAGGCACGGTGAGCACTGGCGGTTAGAGTGAACCCCAGGCCTCTGGCCCCAAACCCCATGCTCATGACTAGGGAAGAGCCTTCGTGGAGGATCAGGACCATGGGGCCAAGGCTTTCTCGCTAACCTTCTCACCTCAGCCCACCCTACTCCCTAGCATCCCCAGACTGTTCCAGAAGCTGGTCTGGACCAGGCCATCACAGGCGCTGTCAATGGCAGCAGTGGATGGGGTGAAGGCCTCTGCCATTGAGTTCAGCATTGAGCAAAGACTTGACTCACAGGCCAGCAAGCTGGAAGCCCCTTATGGACAGGTCATCAGGTGCAGACAACACCCACACACCACCCTGGGAGGATGTCTGTTCAGTGGTGTTGAGTATATTTGGACCTATCCAAGCAAAAGTTGTCTCTTTTGCAAATGGCCAGTGAGTCATCTGGGGACTGTGCCCAGCCACCCAACTGCCTTCCTGTGTGTGGTACACTTTGTTACAAATCATTGGTTTCTCACTGTCAAGCAGTAAGATTCCCACCATTGCACAGGTTCCTGAAAGGAATTGTCTGCTCCATGTTATTTATATAAATGAATGTGCAGACAAACTCCAGACTCCTAGAAGGTGCTGTGTCCCTGGAGAGAGCTGGGCGGGCATCAGAACCCAGGCTGGCTCACAGGCAACTGCCAGCGGGTACATTTCCTCCTGGGAGAAGCATCCACGGCCTCTGCTCCATTGGCAGCTGGAGAGGTAACGCAAGGATGGCTTCTCGCTGGAAACACAGGCTCTCAGCTGAGCCCTGGGAGTCGGCCGTCCAAGCCTCTGTCTCCATCTCCCTGTATGTGAAGTGGGTGGCCTCCCACCTTGGAGCATGGCCTTTGGTGGCAGAGGTGCTTCCCCCGATTCTGGATCTGAGGAGAGGATGTTCGTGTTGGGCTGATGCAAGTAGAGGCAAGACAAGGAGGTGACACGCTACAATGACTCCAAAGCTACACTTGGCTTCCCTCAACACAGGACACAAGAATGATGCCTAACCCTGTCTTACCACCTTCAGGGCCCCCAGTAGCAGCTCTGACACCAATGGGCAGAATCAGGAGAACTAGGTGGCAGGATAGAACCTCACCCAAGCCAGGGAGGGGTCAGAGAGAAGAATTATGAGGCCACAGCTGGCACCCAGGCCGGGTACAACCACCCAAGGGTCAGAGTGTGCCAGGGGAGGCCCTATGGAGAGGCTAGGACTTTAACCTGGTGCAGGGGGCACAGCCAAATGTGTGCCATAGGAAGGTGAGTGGGGGTACCAGGGCAGAAAGTTGGGGTAGCCCAGGAAGAAGGGGCTTTGAGTGAGGCGGTGGAGGGTGAGCAGAACATGGAGAGGTGTGGGGAGAAGAGAGGCTGTCAGCCACGCTGCTACTGCCTGGGTGTGGGGTGGGGGGAGATTCCAGAGGCCGGCGGGACAGTGCCAACTCCCCGGGCCCTCTCCCGTATTCACACCAGTGTGCGCTTCATATGGTTTCCAGAGTAACAGCCCAAAATAGCACTCTCCTTTTTTAATGATTTGTGATCTGAGGTGTCAGGATGTTGCTCTGCCCACCTGGCAGTGTTTGAGCTATAGGAGCACAGACACTGCAGTGACAGTGACACCGTGGGCACAGGGCCAGAGAGCTCTGCGCCTCTACCTCCTGGAAAGGCCCATGGGGACAGGGCATCTATACAGATAGAGGTTTTGTGGTTATTCTATGATGCCTGTCATCTCCCAGGCACCTAAATGATGGCCAAAGTGGTTCTTCACGGTTTATCCCAAGGAAGAGAAGGAACTGGGAAACCTGAGTCCCCCAAATGCCAGCAAAACCAGAGGAGCCCCAAGAGTGGTGAGAACCCGAGACGAGGGTGATGTCAGGTCCTCATGAGGCTGCACAGCTACAGCAGCCCTATGAGCGAGTTCGAAGGTGACCCAGGGCACAGTTGCCCTCCCAGCTACCTCAGCTACCCAAGTTTTAGGGATTTCCAGCTAAGGGACATGAGGCTCAGAGATTTCCAAAAAGTCTGCCAAGGGGTGTCTGTGGGGCAGAGGGCTCTCAGTGTGTCAGTGCTCATGGGGGTTGGTCAATGGGGTCTAAAGTCGGGTCTGGGGTGTGTGTGAAGCAAGAGAAGGGTGAGTCGACTGTGTGGGCCAGAGGGACCACTCCACTCAGGACGCGGTAGCTCAGCCGTTCTTCATACATAGACCCTGCAGAGGACCCTGTGTGACTGCTGGCTTGCATGCCTGCACTGTCTGTGGGCAGGGAGGTCCTCCTGCCCCTCTGCTTTGCAGACCCCAAGTAGGGTTGGGGGCTGGTCACAAGAAGCACCCGGCTCTTACCCCTGAGTGACCCAGCTCAGGAGGACAGGCTCTGGCCTCCTACCGGATATCTGCTGGGACCCTGACCATGGCCTACCCCCTCTGCCTGGCCCCAACTCTCAATTTACCTACCCACTCCTGAACCCCAGCTCCCTACCTGGCCACTGGCATGTGGGTCCCACCTGCCGGTGACCAGGCCATCCCCCTCTCAGCCTTGGAGGAAAACTCTCTACCTATTTTCTGGGGCTCCATCGCCTGACATAAGTGCTGAGACCTGTCACTGACCCCCAGGGCGTGCTCAGTAAGTATTTGCTCAATGAATTAATGCATGCTAATGGCCACATCTGTTATTTGTCTGATGTGAAATTTGGGGTCAGACACACATCCCCTGATTATGACATCATTCCTATGAGAAATGACAGTTCCCTTAGTCTTTATGATGTGGCTTCCAGGAATCCATTAAAGCTAATTACTCCCCAGTAGAACGTGACAATCCTAGTGCACCACTTAGCTCTCGCGTTCGGGAACATGTGCGGCTCCTCCAGACACTGATGGGAACGGGGCTTCTACATCCTGTTTCTCCATGCAGAAAAGCCCCATGACACCGATACCTGAGACTCCTACTCTTTAGAGCTTCTATTATTCCTGAGCTCGTCCTAAAGAAGGTGCGACATTGGTTTTGAAAAACATGGTCTCCCATGTGGCGCGTGGGGTCTCAAGGCACCTTCTTCATGTTCAGCGGATAATGACGGTGCCTCTGGGCATCCTCCCCACACTCAGCCTGATTTCCTCTTAGCACTGACACTGTCAGGCCTGTGCCTCAGACAACTCAGGGACTCCGGGAGAGCAGCATTTCAGTGAAGGAATAGGAAGGTGTGAGCATCAGACAAGGCAGCGCCCTGTGTCCACACCACCAGCACTGGCTGCAGTCATCGATGTCATGATCCCGTCAACGGTATAATCTAGTCAATAAAGTCCTAAGTCCAAAGACTCAGATCTAAACGAAACTGGTTCTAGACTTTGTTTGGACATTCGGCTTATTCATTTTATCTTAAAACAAGGGGCAGCTCCCTCCAGCAGAAGTTCCTTTTAGCAGTTAGAGCTATCAGTTCTGTGTGGAAACAGTGCATTTGGGAGTCAACAAATGTGTTATGTTCCCTAAAAGCCCACAGTCACTACAACATCTTAGGTCCTCAGAAAGAGGGGTCGTAAAGAAGGGCTGGGTGCCACACGTGGTCACTACACCTCCTGGGCCACTGTCCTCGAGTTCTCTGCACAAGGCAGTGGGGCCACGAGATGCAACCTCGAGTGAGCCCGAAGCGAAGCAGGGACAGAGGGGCCTGAGCCTTCCCCAGCTCTGAGCCAGAGCCTTTAGTTGGGAAGCATAGGCCAGCCTCTCACAGGCTCCAGCTGGGGTCTGGTGGTACCACATGTTGAGGGAGACTGGATGTCAGAATCTCCCTTTGAAGACTTGAACTTGTACATGCAGGAGGGGCAGGTTGGGCCCTCAGGGTGTGAGGTCAGAAATGCCCCAGTCCATGGGGCTGAGGGAGGCCAGGCTACAGCCCCAGAGCTGCATGTTGTCACCACTGGTGCCCAGAGGAGGAGCTGATGGGGTAGGCGAGCCTCTTACAAACACTCTCAGGGTGCCGAGGGAAGTGCCGGCCACTCCAGGGGGCTCCAGAGCCCGTGGGCGGCAGTGAAAACAGTTGACCTGGCAGAGGAAGGATTTCCCAGCAGAAGGGTGCCTTGTGGGGGCCGGCGCCAGGCTGGGCGACCCGGCCAGGGGGCTTCCTCCCAGTGGGCTTCAGGCCTAGGGTCCTTCCTTGCTGCACTCTCTGATTAACGCCGGCACGCTCCTCCCTGCAGAGTCGGATGGCAGAGAGCCTGCGCCTGTTTGACTCCATCTGCAACAACAACTGGTTCATCAACACCTCGCTTATCCTCTTTCTCAACAAGAAGGACCTGCTGGCGGAGAAGATCCGGCGCATCCCGCTCACCGTCTGCTTCCCCGAGTACAAGGGCCAGAACACCTACGAGGAGGCCGCTGTCTACATCCAGCGGCAGTTCGAGGACCTGAACCGCAACAAGGAGACCAAGGAGATCTACTCCCACTTCACCTGCGCCACCGACACCAGTAACATCCAATTCGTCTTTGACGCCGTGACAGACGTCATCATACAGAACAATCTCAAATACATAGGCCTTTGCTGAGGGTCCGGGCCAGCCTGTTTGCCTGTGGTAAAACCCCCAGGGTGTCACACCCTAGCCCCACTCGTGCTAGGGAGACCTGGCCCAGGGGCAGAAAACAGAGGGCCTGACGAAGGTCCCCCAGCCCGTCTGCCTCCTTGGCCCCCACGTTTCTGCAAACATAAATATATATGGATAGATTGCTAGGTAGGTAGACACATGCACACGCACACACAGTCTGGAGACAGCAAAGTTCCCCAAAGTGTTGAGATCTCTTGAAGACTTGAGGAGCTGTCACCAAGTTCCCTACAAGCCCTTCCTGCCCCTTCACTTTGCCTTCCTGGGTCGGCCCCACTCTGCATGGGGGCCTGAGTGGGACTGTGGGGAGAGGTGGTCAGGCCACCTGGAGGCTAGCTCTGCCCGAGCCGAGGACTAGGGACCTCGACACTGACCAGGAGGGAGGACCAGAGAGGGTCTCTACTGGACCTTCCCTGCTGGACACGCCCACCTCTGGCCTACTCGGTACCACGTTCTTCGTTCTGGAACCAGGGTGCGAGGCCAGATGACAGCACTAACCAGACCTCCAGCCACTCACAGCTTTTTAAACAGCTTCAAAATATGCAGCAAAAATCCACACAATAACATGAGTGGCACGATTTGTTTCCAACTAGGCCAGCTGGGTTCCAGCTTTTCTTCTACTCGTCTGATGTTTTATAAATCAAACCTGGTTTTTCTTCTCTGACATCATTTTTTTTGGCCAAACCTCGTGGTGTTTCGCAGAATAACAAATACAGACACTTTCAGATGCAGTTGAGTATTCTTTTTTAAAATGCAGATTTTCAAAACCTATTTTTTTTCAGGTGGTCCTTTTTTGTGTCTGGCTTGCTGAATGTCACAGTTGTTCTCTGGATGAGTCTGTCCCTTGCTCCCGAGCGATGCTGGGGTGACAGCCGCCCTGCAGCAGCCTCTCGGGGCAGCGTTGTACATACGCCTGTGCAGCGTCCTCTTGTTACCGGTGCGGTTTCTGCTTTGTTTTTATTTCAGAAAATAAATGTGATGTATTTAAAGAAGGTTCTTCGCCTAGGAGCGAATGAACAATAGCTAAATGTCTTGGTATTTAAAGAGTAAATTATCTGTGGCTTTGCAAGTAGAGGAAGGGGAAGGGGAGAGATGGAAGGGGGGACCCCACATACCGTGCTCCTGAAATGGGCTGAGAGCGGCTACAACTCCTATGAAGGCTCAGCCAGTGTTGTAGCCTGAGGGAGGCCCTGCTGGGACCCCAGGTTCTGGCCCTTCCTGCTCCAGGGCCCGTGGCGCCTGCCGCTGGGGAAGGGCCTTGGCCAAGGGCCGCGTGTAAATACCCCCACCGCTGAGAGGGAAGGCACCGTCAGAGACCTGGCCACACCTCCTTCTTTCTCTGCCTTTGCTCAGTGCCCGTGTGTCCCAGATTGGTGCGCAGAATCACAGCTGAGGACTTTAACAGATGTACAGAGGGAAGAGGAGTTGCTATGGTATGAAAGTCAAAGATTGTCTACTTTAAGAAAATAAAATATGCTGAATGAGCCAAGCCTTGTACCAGCGTGCTGTGTGCATGCAGGACTGATGTCTGGTGGGGACGGGGAGGGGCAGCTGGGGACACCTTCCACACTGAGGGTCCTTTCTCCGCCACCCTCCCACACATATAGGTAAAATCATCTTAAAATGAACATCAGGAACAACCTCAAGAGAGAGAAAAAAAAAAAAACGCTGCTGAAGAGGGGAGTCGTGCTAGGCCATGTGTCCAGAGGGGCTCAGGTTTAGGGGTGATGATGGTTTTTGCCCCTCCTGCTGTCCCTGAGACCCTGCCCAGGCTTTGCTGTCACCCAGAGCCCTCAAACCCTAAAGACACCTCTGCCAGGGTTAGAGTGGCCCCGCAGAGCAGAAGAGGTCCCCGGAGTGCCTGGAGGATACCAACGACCCCTAAAGGTGCCCTAAGGGTGGGGGAGGAGGAAACCCCACTGGCCTACCATTTGCTAGCCAGTCAGAGGCATCTCCGTGTGGTGGAAAGCACTAAATAGAAGTCAAAGACGTTCGTTCACCCTGCATCAGGCTCCTTCCAAATTATTTTATTTAACACTCACCACCAAAGCAAGTTCTCATTTTACAGATGAAGAAAGGGGCCCAAGGTCAAGGAGCAGTGGAGACATTCTTCCCTGGAGGAATAGTGGGGTCTGGTGCCCCCTGAGACCTGGGTCCTCTCCCTGCTTTGCTGGATTGCTCTGCTGCTGGATGGAAGGGGCAGGAGCCCATGGAGAACTCAGAGCCACCCTGTGCCACCTCCACGAATTAGGACCCACACAAAGCCCTGGGCGAGGATGGGCAGGCAGACGCACGCACACACGTTCACACACACAGACACTCGGCACTCAGACACACGCGAACCTGGCACCCTTCCCCTCTCCACCCAAACCCACGTGGGGATTCCCTTCACACCTCCCCACGTCACCAAATGGCAAAAACCCAAAGGGCCTTTCGTATGAGAAGAAATAATGTGTGACTTATAACCATTGAGATTTATTTTGCACTCTTGATGCCAACTGTGAAAAGAGCAGTCATCTCACTGTGAGCATCTTTAACCTAAAAATACACAGCTAGAGGGAAAAGGGAGGAGTCTGCCTTCTCTCCTGCTGTGCTCAAGGATGGCAGGAGGCGGGCCGGGGCCCACCCTCCGTGCAGTCTATCAGAATCCATTCGTCCTCTCATGAGCTTGCCGCAGCGTGCCCTTCCCCATCCTCACAGTCCAGGCTCCCTCAGTCTGGTCCCGCAAGGCCAAGATCCCAGAGCATTGGAAGTCCCTTCCCTCCTGCATTTCATCTTGGGCGAGGTGGGAAGGGGTGTTGTCTGGCCTACCTCTTTCCTCCACTGTGCCAGAACAGTGCCCAGCGTGGGAAGCACCAGCTGAGCTGATGGGCCAGGAAGGAAGTGAGCTTGGGAACCAGGAGAGGGGACAGTGAGAGGAGGCTAGAGTTGGTGGGGGGCCATCGAAGGGGAGAGGTACTTCCCTGGTCACTGGAACTGGTTCAGCCCCTTACTCTGCAGGTGACCAACCCCTCCCAGGTCCCACCATGAGGGCCCAGCTCCCCCTCCCAGGACACAATGAGGAATGTGGGCTTCAGGGGTGCCATCCTCCCCCACAGCCCATGCAGCTCCCCAAGATGATTCAGTGGGGAAGCAGTAGTGCCACAATAGCCTCAGTTCCCCTCTGTGATGGCTCCTGCACGCTGGGCCCCTCCCACTCCTGGGAAGCCAAAATTACTGATTCTATTTTACAGAGGAGAAAGCAGAGACCCTGAGAAGAGATGACTTCCTAGCATCGCACAGGGTATAAAGGGTGACCAGACAGGGCCTGGGTCCCCAGGGGCTGTGCTCCATCTGGCCACACTCTGGCCACACGAGGTCCTGACTATTGAGGACATAATGGGCATGGGGCGTGAGTTCATTTGGCACAGCGGCAAATGCTGGGTGCTAGGCAAGGTGCCAGCTGGTTCTGCCCAGCACATGTCTCAAAAGGACTTGATCCCTTTGGCAATTCCATGTGTAACGGGCTGTCCCAAACCACCTGGGGATGTTATGAAAACCTGTGGAGAAGGCTGAGGAAGGCCGCCTGCCCCGAGAGAAAACGGACTAGCGCTGGGAATGTGGCCAGGTTTGACTGGGTCAGATAGGGGAAGGCTTTCTCGGCTGGGACTCAGGGGTACAGCGTCACCATTGGGGGGCATCAGCCTTTGCTACGTCCAGGAAGGGGACAACTGCCTATCAAAGACGGTTATGCTGAGGATACACCCAGGGCCCTGGTGGCCTCAGGCCTGAAGCAAAGGACAAGGGTAGCCAGCCCCACCCCTCCACTCTGAGCTTCAGGACGGGGGTGGGGCTGCTCTGGGCCATCTCACCAGATGGAATTGTGCACTGCAGAATGGGACCAGCACCCTGTTTTGCCGCCTGAGCAGCCTCTCCACCTAGACTTGTGCTACCAGCATGGCTTCAGCTCCCCCTGATTTCGCTCTAGCCCAGATGGTATACAACTCCAGGGATGTCCCCCTGCACCTCGGAACTACCAGGATCAGACCTGCACCCAGCCATCTCCCCCTTTGCTGGCTGCTCTTCTCCCCTGAATGGGGAGGGGCAGCTGCCTCCACCCCCACCACATTCCCAAGCTCAGGCTGAACACAAGGGTCTGTCTCTGCAACGTGCTGTGGCTAAAGCCAGTGGCTCAGAGTGTGGCTCATGGGCCAGACCCCCAGGTGTGCCAGTCAGGGACTGAGGCCACCGTCAGAGAGGGGGCCTGGCCCACAGCTAGTGGGGCTGGTAAGGGGACACTTCCAGGGACTCCAGGCTATTCAGCTGCACCCTAGAATTGAGTAAGAATCCTCAATTTCAGCATGGGAGCTGAACACCTGGCCACAAAATAAGACCCATTCCACACGGGGTTAGCAGAAACGGGGGAAGAGACGTGCTTCCTCCAGAATCACAGGCAGACACCCAGGGCCCAGCTGAGGAGGAGCCTGGGCTGGCAACCTCTGTGTGGCATCTGCCTGCCTCTGCAATCCTGGTTTGTCCTGCCTGACAGGGGCAGAGCAGAGCCCTGTCAGGCGGTTATCAGTCCTGTGGCTTCCCCTGCTGGTGACTCAAGGAAATAGCACAACAAGCCAGACCCTACCAGGTGCAAGGACTCAAAGGGACGATCTGTGTTCACCCCAGATACCCCAACACATTTGTCAAACAAATGAAGGAGTGAGTGAGTGAGTATTACAGCAGGAAAACAACTAACAATCTTTAAAATATGGCTTATAACCTGCTAAACAACCCATATTTGTTGAATGCCAGGCACATGCCAAGTGCTCCACCAAGTGCAGAAGGTACCTGCCAGTGTGGCCACGGATAGAAAACTCATACTAACGACCACAGTAGGAGGGCCAGTTGAGCCCCAAGTGCAGACTGTCAGCCAAACAACGCAGGCATCCATGCTATCTGTTGCTGCCCATGCTCACTGATGAAACTCAGGCTCTGACAGCCTTTGTTCCTGCCTAGAGACACCCTCACCCCACCCAGACCTCTGCGCAGAGACTCAGTGAGAACAACCTCAAGGACACACTGGCCAACCCTGAATCCATAGCTCTCAGAGCACACCCCCCTCCACCAGATGGACCGCCAGACGCACCCACCACACTGCTTATCTTCTTCCCTCCCTCCAGCTATTCACCCTCACCCCCACTCTGCCCACTGCCACATGTCCCTCACCAGAGTGTCCCCGGCTTCCCTTCTGGGCACATCACAATGAGCAGCACCCGGGAAATCCTGTGATAAAAGCCAAGCCTCACCACCTGGGCCCCCGGATACCTCAACACATTTGGTGAGGCCTGTCAGAAGCACAGCCCCCCGTCCCTCGAGATATGCCCAGAGCTAGTAGATTCCAGGAAATGTTGCAGGAAGGAGATAGAGGGGGTGGGACCTGTCCACAAGACCCTAGATCACCACAGAGCTTTTTAATTAAGACAACGTTGGCCTGGCAAGGGCTAGACAAGAAGACCTCAGAACAAAGAAAAACCAGTTCCAGGGACCTTCACAAGCTAAATGTGAGGAGCAAAACTCTTACTTTTTTAGAAGAAAATATGGCAAATGTTCTTCATGAGCTCTTATACAGTACCAAATTCTCTTAAACAGCAACCCCACCACCCCCCAAACACACACACACACACACACACAAAGAGTGATGAAACTGACTACATTCAAATGTAAAACCAGCTAGATCAATGAGTAAACAAATACACAGTGAAAAGCCACACAACCAGCCCAGGAAATATTTCCAATGTGTGTAATGAACAAAGGGTTGGAACCCAGGACAAATGAAACACTCCCTTAAATCAATAAGAAAGAGAAAAAAACAACTCAGCAGAATGGGCTCAGACTCCCAGGAGGAGACCAGGGCGGCGCCAGGTAGAGGATAGATGCCCCCTCTCCCAGTCACAGGGGACAACAAAGCCACACAACAGTGACTCAGCATAGTACACCATCAGGTTGCTGGCAAGGATGCAGCCGGGCGGGTTGGGAAGCAAGTGCAATATCAGGAAGCTGAGGCTTGCATCCTCCGTGCCCCACGAGACGCCCTTCTCCAGTGGAGGCCCTGAAGGGGCCAGGAAATACTCAGCAAAAACAACAGACACGCCTGTCAGCCCGGGAGGGTGAGTATATTGCACGTTAAGTGTAAATCCAAACACTGGAAGGGCATGCCACAGTTACCATAATGAAATAGAGCCCATGACACAAGATGGATAAATCACAGAATTATAACATTATATTTTTTAAGTAGCTAAGACATACATACAGCAAGGTCTATTTGCATAAAGTTTGAAAACATGCAAGAAAAGATCTATATCTAATTACATCTCTGGTAAAATATAGACATGCATCGGAGGTATAGTCACCAAATTATTTGTGGCTCCGGGGAGGGCAGGAGAAAGGGTGCTGGGTGGAGGAGGTTCGTGGGGTGCTTGGACTATACTATTACTTTTTAACAAGAATCTCAAGCACATATGAAATACGGTAGAGTAAGATTTAGCAAAGCTAGGTGATGGTACCAGATGTTCATTATCATCATCTCTCTACTTTTCCAAATGCTTTAAAGATTCCCTTTTGGGGAGTCCTGGTCCTTCACAGCGACACCCCATTACCCCGGTGTCTCTCAACCAGGGCCACCCAAGAGAATCGGCCAAAGTTCATTTAAGAAAGATGTGTGTAGGTCCCCACTCCTAGAGCCCCAGAGACTATTCTGGCTGCCAGGGGTAGGGTGGTCTTTATTAAAAACCACGGGAGGGTTCTGCTGTACAGCCTAGCATGCTCCCCCACATCCAGCAACACCCTGCCAGGCCTCCACTCCTTTTGGCCTGCCTCTCTTCACCTGATCCCTTCGGGGAGTGCTCACACCTGGCCCTGAATGTTTATGGCACACTTGGTGGGGTAGGGGGTACTGTGCTACATGCTTGGTGAGCAACTTTTTACTTGACCCTCATTTCAGGCCTCAAGGCAGGTACTATCAGCCTCACTTTATTTTAATTTTTTTTAGGCAAGGCACCCCTTCGTTGACCTCACAGATTGCAAGGACCTTGTCAGCTTACAATTATTTATTTGTTTGTTTGTTTGTTTGTTTGTTTATTTATTTTATGCCTACAGCTCCTGGTCTTCCTCCGTGGTCTCCCATCCAACGACTAACCAGGTCCGACCCTGCTTAGCTTTCGAGATCAGACAGGATCAGGCTTGTTCGGGGTAGCATGGCCGTAGACTCAGCCTCACTTTAGAGATCAAATAGCCTGTCTAGAGGCACTCAGGGAACGAGGGGCAGGGCAGAGAGAACCCAGGTCTGTCTGAGTCCTGGGCCACAAAGTTTGTCTATCTGTCTTAAAGCATCCCTTTTAAGGCCTGATATCATGGATCTTTGCATGAGCTTCTTGTTTAAAATGCTCATTGCCTCACATGACAGGGAAGATGTCAATCAGACACAAATCTCAGCCCTCTAGCTGCAGCCAGCTGGTGGCTATTACCCTAGACTCCACATCTAATTGGGGTGGGGTGCGGGGACACGTCGAGACAGGGTGTAGATTGGTCTTTGGAGAAGGCCTTTTTAATCCTTAAAAACATGCTATGGTACTTCACAAAAGACATTTACAGGATTACAATCACCAGGGAAATGTAATTTAAAACCAAAATGAGATATTACCACTCACTCACCAAAATAGCTCAAATAAAATGACAGGAAAGATCAAGTGTGGCTGAGGATAGCACCTGGAACTCCTACCCACTGCTGGGGGTAGGGGGAGTGTAAACTGGTGTAACCGGTTTTCAAAACCATTTATAGTACCTTCTGACAGAACATAAACTTATCCTATGCCAAGCAATTCTCCTAGGTATATCTCAAAAGAAATGTATATAATGTCCAAAGACATTTGTAAGAATGTTTAAAGCTGCTCTGTTCTTGGTAGAAATGATTGAAATGCCTATCAGCAACAATAGATAATAAACTATATTACCTAGTGGATAGGTGAACTGTGGTATACTCATATGAATACCACACTCCAGTACAAATCGATAAAAATCAGTAACACATAACATACGTGGATTTCAGAAACAAAATGTTAAGCAAAAGAAGCTAGAAACAAAATATTATAGACTGTATGTTTCCACTTATATAAAATTTAAAAAGAGGCATCAACTAATCTATGATCTTATAAATCAAAGATACTGTTTACCTGTGGATGATGTGTAGTAACTAATATGGTTGGTGCATGTGAGAAGCTTCTGGAGAGCTGGCGATACTGTACATATGTCTATATCTGGGTAGTAATTCTGTGGCATATTCGTTTAGTACAACTTAATCAAATGTTCATGTATGATTTGTGTGTTTTTAATATGTCTGTTGCACCTTAATTAAAGTATAACTTTTTAAAATATGCCCGAGACTCTGATCTGCACTGTGGCACATGCCTGACATGGAGAAGAGACTAGTGGGCCGCCCAAGCGCCCACTGCAAACCTACCTGAAGGCACCTGGGCCAGGTGCTTTAATATCACGTGAAGATTCTTCCGGCAGGCTCTCTCGGGATCATCCAGCAGGAAGGACAGG
Organism: Macroglossus sobrinus; assembly: GCA_004027375.1. NCBI lineage: Eukaryota > Metazoa > Chordata > Mammalia > Chiroptera > Pteropodidae > Macroglossus > Macroglossus sobrinus. Next base: position 122,482 of record PVKZ01003516.1, read on the forward strand.
GAAAAGATGATGTCATGCTCCAAAAAGCCTTCTCTGGGGGAGAGAAGTTGAAATCAGACACAACTAAGACCAAGCTCAGAGAGAACCCAGGAAGAATTAAGGAGTCAGTTGCCCACCCTCACCCCAACCTGGAATCTGAACCCATTCTGGCTGGTGCAGATCACGTCCCTCTGTCTTCCTGAGAGAATACGAAGGCCAGAGGTGGACCAAACATTTTGGAATCGCTCTAGGACTCCGACTCGGATTCTTTGTGCCCAGGCTCCTTCCTTTCACTCCTCAGAGCCTCAGTCCTATTGTCTGTAAAATGGGGATGAGGCAGCAGAGGCTTGTAACTGACCTCCCCTGAAATGACAGCTGAGCTGACCAGCTCTCTCCACCGGCCCTGCACTGCTCACTGGCCCTCCCTCTTCTCCCAGCTGAGTTGCCAGCTTGCCAGTAGCCAGCTGCTTGCCTCCAAACTTACGCATGCCTATTATGTTAGTTCTTATAATCAAATAAGTTAATTAAATATTAGGTGAGCCAATTAGAGGAGAGAGGTTTGTTTGTTTTTAATATCCTTATGAACACCAAGCTGAATGCTTCAAGAAGACTCAAAAGTCAGTCTCTAAAAAACAGTGAGATGATTATAAAAGGCTCTAGAAGGTTTTTGTGTGCAGGTTACCTCATTAATGTCTGAGTTCTTGCTATACATTATATAAACCAAAGCTGCAAATTAGATGATGTTATAAGTTACAGGTGTGGTTTAAGCAAAAAAGATGACGGGAGATACCAACCAGTGGTCCCATTTCCAAGGAAAGGCCTGGCTAGCACATTGGGATTAATGAATGCTTAATCGTTTGTGTTTTGGGGTAAAATTCACTGTTTAAGAATCATATGATCATATCAATAGATGCAGAAAAAGCCTTCGACAAGATACATCACCAATTTATGATCAAAACACTTAACAAAATTGGTATATAAGGAAAATGGCTTAACATAATAAAGGCCATATATGACAAGCCCCCAGCCAACATTATACTTAATGGTGAAAAACTAAAAACTTTTCCCCTAAGATCAGGAACAAGGCAAGACTATCCACTATCGCCGCTGTTATTCAATATAACATAAGAGGTCCTAGCAAGTTCAATTAGGCAAGAAAAAGATATGAAGTGCTTCCAGATAGGAAACAAAGAAGTCAAACTGTCACAATAACACTAAATAATAAGCAAATACAGTAAAGTCTCTGGATACAAAATCAATGTTCAAAAATCCATAGTGTTCCTATACTCTAATAATGAAGTGTCAGAAAAAGAAGTGGAAAAAATAATTCCTTTTGCAATTACAACAAAAAGAATAAAATACCTAGAAATAAATTTAATGAAACAAGTGAAGAACCTATATATAATAAAAACAAGACCCTATTAAAAGAAATTGAAAAAGATACAAAGAAATGGAAAGCTATTCCATGTTCTTGGATTGGAAGAATCAATATAGTTAAAATAACCATATTACCTAAAGCATTATACAGATTTAGTACAATCCCTGTAAAAATCCCATCAGCATTTTTAAAAGAAATAGAAAAAAAATCATCAGATTTGTATGGAAGCACAAAAGACCCTGAATTGCCAACGCCATCCTAAAAAGAAAGAACGAGGCTGGAGGCATCACTCTGCATGACTTCAAATTATATTACAAAGTGACAGTAATCAAAACAGCATGGTATTGACATAAAAATAGATACATGGACCAATGGATCAGAATCAAGAGTCCAGAATCAAACCCATATTTATATGGGCAAATAATTTACGACAGAAAAGCCAAAAACATACAGCAAAAAAAGGAAAGCCTCTTCAATAAATGGTGCTGGGAAAACTGGAAAGCCACCTGCAAATGAATAAAACTAGACTATTGTCTATCACCACACTCCATAATTAACTCAAAATGGATTAAGGATCTGAATATAAGACCTGAAACAATAAAATCCATAGAAGAAACATTGAAACTAAACTCAAGGACCTTGGACTTAAAGAGAATTTTATGAATCTGACCTCAAAAGCAAGAGAAGTAAAAGTTAAAATAAATGAACAGCACTACATCAAACTAAAAAGCTTCTACTAAGCAAAAGAAATTGTCAACAAGGTAAAGAGACAAACATCTGAATGGGAAAATATATTTGCAAGCAACGCCTTCAATAAGGGCATAATATCCAAAAGGTACAAAGAACTCATACAACTCAATAAAAAAAAAAAAAAAAAGATCCAATCAAAAAAATAGCAGAGGATCTGAATAGACACTTCTCCCTAGAGGACATACAAATGGCCAACAAATATATGAAAAGATGCTCAACATTGCTAGTTATTAGGGAAATGCAAATCAAAACCACAATGAGATACCATTTGTTAGAACAGCTATAGTCAACAAGACAAGTAATAACAAATGCTGGAGAGGATGCGGAGAAAAAGGAACCCTCATAGACTGCTGGTGGGACTTCAGATTGGTACAGCTCTATAGAAAACAGTATGGAGGGTCCTCAAAAAACTAAGACTTGATCTACCATATGATCCAGCAATCCCTCTACTGGGTATTTACGCCAAAGACTTCACCACTCATATCTGAAAAGATATTTGCACACCAATGTTCATAGCAGCATCATTCACAGTGGCCAGGACATGGAAGCAACTGAAGTGTCCTATGATAGATGATTAGCTAAAGAAGCTGTGCTACATTTATACTATGGAATATTACTCAGCCATAAAAAGAGATGAAATACCACCATTTGCAACAACATGGATAGACCTTGAAATAATCATACTAAATGAAATAAGCCAGACAGAAAAAGTTGAAAATCATATGCTATCACTTACATGTAGGATATAAACCTAAAAGCAACAAATGAGCAGGACAAACAGAGAATAGTAGTTACCAGAGGGGAAGAGGGAAGGTGAGGAGGGAGATGGGGAGGGGCAAAGAAAAAGGGAATATACAATCACTTCGAATCCTGGCTCTTTAACCATTTCTTTTGATTAACCAACTAACTGCTAAGCCAAATCTCATTCATCGAGAGGATTTGTCACTCACATCACTTAGGACTGGGGTCAGGAATAAGTGAGAAGTCAATGTGAGGCCCTTGTCCAGTGCCCAACACACAAAAAATGCCCAACCAAATGTGCTTCTGCCGTGGTGGCTGAGATTTAATCACATGGCAAGTTCTGAGTCGTTCTGGGAGAAGAAAATCACAGTGAGACACCCAAGATTCACGGGCCTTCCCTGACCACCTGGCCTGACATGTCTGAGCCTCTTCAGTCAGCTCCCGGCCTCCCACTTTGTGTCACTCCTGCTTTATAAATCTACTATTTATCATTAGGGTATCTACCCCACTTACCAGCAGGCAAGCAAGAGGGAGCCAGGGGGAGCCGGGCTATCTGGAAGGCTCCCCTGTGTGTAGACTGTCATATGAACTAACTCCTCAAGGTGACAAGATACCTAACTCCAGACTTCTACCCTCATCCCCCTGCCCACCACTACTTCTGTGGGTACAAGAGGGCAAAAGAGTTTCAACATGGGCAGATACTTAGGGCTCCATGGGCTCCAAGAGCTACTGGTATTAGTTATAAGATCACTACTGAACCCAGACAAACCAGAAGTTGTCCCTAGTTCCTTTGGGCCCTTTGCATTCTTTGTCCTACATGGCATGGTGGAGAGAGCTGGAATTTGAGATTCCTGGACCCTGGGCACATGAGTGGCCTCACTCAGATCAGCATGAGGGGCAGCAGAGAGCACAGAAGTGTGCAGCCAGGATGTATGGCATCCTTGGTCAGTGACAGTTTCTTCACAGCCTCCACCCTGATAATGTGGCCACAGATGGGAACCTTTCCCCCAACTCCCCACACCCAGACCTCCTCCTAGTGCCGATAAACAAACTTTCTGTCACCCACACTAGGCTGGTAGTTTCTTATAATCGCCCAAGGTCAAGTATCTCTTAGCATCTGCCACCCCCCCCACCCACTGGGGGTTACTATGTAATGTCCATATCAGATCCAGAAAGAGAAAAGAAGAGCAGGAAAAATGAGAGTCGCTTTGCTCCTCTGTGCCCCTAAGGTATTAAAGCACTGTCCCTGGGCCTGTATCAGACAGATCAGCATGGTGAGACTTGACCAAGAGTCCTACCAGGACAGCAGGCAGGAAAGAACGGGGGCCCTGACCCCCTTGGCCAGGGTTCGTGCCCCCACTCACTGCTCTATCCCATGCACCAGCCTGCCCTTTTTGGTGCATGTGAATTTGCAGCTTTGGTTTCTTTAAAGTAGAACAAAAACTCAAAGACATCAATAAACAAATCTGCATGCAAAAACCTTCTAAAATCTTTTAAGATCATCTTACTTTTTTTTTTTGAAGAGACTCACTTTTGAGTGTCCCTATGGCCCCACCTCCTCACATGCACCCCATTCATAGCAACTACACATAGGATGGGGCTGGCCACATCCCCTTCCAGGGACATGAGATTAGAACTTAGAGAAGGGGAGCTGGGAGGTCAAGGGACCTGAGAGACTGTGAGGTGGCCATCTGCAGATGGCCCTGAGCAAGTGAATGTGTGTGTTCAGAGACTGTCTGAGGGGAAAGGGAGGCAGCAGTCCCCAGAGAGAGAAGCAGTGGCCCAGGCCAATGTGGGGTGGATGTTTCCGAGGTGACCCCAGGCTGAACATTTTGCATGCGTTAACTCACTTAACTCCCTGCTCCATGAGCAGGTGCAGACGAGGACACTCAGTGTTTGGGGAGATACAGGACTTCAGTTTGTGAGACACCCTGACACCCCTGAAAGGACATGAAGCATCTCTGAAGGTGTGTCTGTTGTTCACAGAGAGCACCCTGCCTCTGATGTGTCCTTGGTCATCACAGTTATTCTCACTCTTCCTCCCTCCTTCTTTCTGGGTGTGTACAGTGGGTAGCAGTCCCTGGCAGGGCGCAAGGATTCTTTCGATTTTGGGGGTCTGTTTTTAATGCAAGGTAAAACTAGCGATCCTGGGTCTAGAGGGTGACCTGAGCTGATGTGGGAAAGTACCTCAACCCTACCACACACACACACACACACACACACACACACACACACACACACACACACACACACACTGACACACAATGCTAGATGAACTCTCTTTCTCTTTCTTTCTCCTTTCTTTCTTTCTTTCTTTCTTTCTT
>PVKZ01003517.1:0-34719 GCA_004027375.1 Macroglossus sobrinus
TTTTTTTTTTATAATAAACATCCTAGCAGGGGTGAGATGATATCTCATATGGTTTTGATTGGCATTTCGCTAATGATTCGTGATGCTGAGCACCTTCTCATGTACCTGTGGGCCATTCATCTCTCTCCTTTGGAAAAAATGTCTATTCACTTCCTTTGCCCATTCTTTAATTATGTGCTTTGTTTTATTGTTGCTGGGCTGTAGGAGTTCCTTGTATACTCTGGCTGTTTACCTTTGATCAGATATATGGCTTACAAATATCTTCTTCCGGGATGACTTTAATTTTGTTGATTGTTTGCTGTGTGAGAAACTTTTTACGGTGATGTAATCTCACTTGTCCGTGTTTCCTTGGGTTGCCTATGCTTGCTTTTGGCATCCCATGCAAGAAAGCACTGCCAAGGCCAAGTTTCCAAGTATTTTCTTCCAGGAATTTTACAATTTCTAGCAATTCCACTTCTAGGTATCCACCTCACAGAAGTGAAGGCACCAAGCGCCAGGGAGAAGAATATTCATGGCGACACTAGTCACAATAACCCCAACCCAAATGCCCATCAGCAGTGCAATCAATCAATAATTCATGATAGATGTGTACGATGGAATGAGAGTCAACGATAAACAAGCAGCGTCACAGAGTGCACAGACACACAAAGCTCACGACAGTTTTGAGTTAAAGAAACCAGCTACAAAAGGATAATTTCATTGATGTAAAGTTCAGAAATAGGCAAAAAATAAAAATAAAACCTCACCTTTGGTGTTAAAAATCAAAATAGGGGTTACTTTTGGAAAGGGGGTAACATATAATGATTGGGAGGGCACACAGGGAGACTTCTGGGGGGCGGGTGGCAATGTCCTATTCCTTGGCTTGGGTGTCTTGAGATGGCTGTTTACCTTGTGATTTATTTCATTGAGCTGTTTGTTTAAGTTTTGGAGATATTTTTCCCTGATGGATACAGTATAGTTCACAAAAAGTTTTTTTTTGTTTTTTCTTTTTAAATCAGAAGGCCCCCATCACTGCTGCCACCCTACTTCCATGGGCTACGCCCTTCCTGCAGCCAAAGCGGGGAGGGTTATTTGCCTAAGCTTTGGGGAGAAATAGCTCTCTGAAGCCCCTCTCTTAAGGCCCAGCCTCCCCGAGACCTCAATACCTCCGGTTGGCCTCAGGCCACCTGCCTCGACTCCTGGGGTCCTTTGTGCTCCTCAGGTGGAAGTGTTTTCCCAGCATGCTCCGGTCCCTTCCGTCAGAGGCCTGGGGGGCCTGGGTTTTGTTTCCTCAGTGACACCCTTCCCTGTGGGCGGCTTCAAATGAATCCTGTTGGAAGACAGAGAAGTGAGGGAGTATTAAAAATGTCAGCAGCAGATCCTGAGCTGCACAGCTGGGTAAATAGAGCTGGTAGAGATGTTTTTATTAGTGGCTTTATGGTTATGCTCACTTAAGTGATGGATTTAAGGTGGGGGTGGGCCAAAGAAGGGCACTAAGGTTCTCCCATCCATTTCCACACCTGCTCAGACCAAAGCATCCAGCGCCCAAAGCATCAGATCTAGGGGGCTGCCTCAGTTTTTGGGAGGGCTCTCACTATTTGAGGAAATTATATGACCCCTTTATAAAGAAGTTTCCTTCTCATTGACAGATGCTAAAGGTCCCTTTTTCTTGAGTTTCTCTAGGAAAGCTTCATCCCCTACCCCTGACCTCTGGAAGGAATGATCAGATGGTTTCATTGGCAAAACAGGGTTAGTTTTCAAATGGGAGGTAGGAAATGGGGGAGTGAAGGATGGAAACTCCTCTGATCAAAGGTCACGGTCAATATCCTCACAAGTAACCAGCAGTGAAGGCTGTCTCTGCAACTACAAGATCCAGAGTGGTCCTTTCATGAGCACGCATCATATAGGTCAGAGAGACCAGAGTTCTAATTCAAGTTTAGCAACTTGTTAGCTACATGATCACAGGGAAATTAGTCAAGCTTCTGTTTTCTCACTTCTAAAATAAAAATAAACATCTCTCAACATTGTTGTGAGGATTAAATAAAGATATACCCGTAAAGCATTCAACGCAGTTGCAGGCACATAGTAAGCACTAAATAAGTTACACATTATCAATGTTAGAAGGTGTCTTCCCAACAAAACCATTATCTCAGAGAAATATCTGCACCCCCATCTTCACTGCAGCACTATTCACAATAGCCAAAGTATGGAAGAAAGCTAAGTGTCCTTCGACAAATGAATGGATCAAGAAAATATCACACACACACACACACACACACACACAATGGACTATTATTCAATCTTAAAAAAAGAAGAAAATCTTGTCATGTGCAACAACATGGGTGAATCTGGAGGGCATTATGATAAGTAATTAAGCCAGACAGAGAAAGACCAATAACTACTGCACAGAAACACTTGCATGTAGAATCTAAAAGAGGAGAAGAAGGAAGAAGAAGAGAAATAATTAGAAGAAGAGGAAGAGGAAGGAAGAGGAATAGAAGGAAGAGGAAGATGAAGAGGAGGAAGATGAAGAGGAAGAAGAGAAAGAAGGAAGGAGGAGGAAAAGGAGGAGGAGGAGGTCAATCTCACTGAAACAGAGTAGAAAGCTTAAAAAAAAAGAATACGTCTTCTCAGAAGACATAATATTTGAGTGTTGTTTTGGATGAATAAAGCAATGCTAATAGTTGGGGGTATTCTAGTTGTTATTCCTTTCTAACAATCTATTTCCAAACAGAGTGGCATAAAACAATAACCATTTCATTATGCTCATGTACTCTGTGACTCAAGAATTTGCACAGGGCACAAAGGAGGTGGTTGGTCTATGCTTTACCACATCTAGTGTCCATCAGCTGGGAAGACTTGGCAGCCAAGACTAGAGATTCTGCTTCTAAGTGTCCAGGGGGCACCTGGAAGGCCAAGTTCACATCTGCTGAGGTGCCTCTGGTGACCTTCACAAGATGGCAGCCTCAGGCAGTTATGCTTCTTTCCCAGTGGCTAGTGCTCCAGCAGATAAGGCCAGAGTTGCATTTCCCTATATAATCTAGCCTTGGAAGTCACATAATGTCACTTCTGTCATTCTCTATTAGTTAAAGCAGTCACAAGCCCTCCCAGAATCAATTGGATGGGTTAGAGACCCCATTTCTCTCCATGGGAAGAATGTCAAAATATTTGTGGCTTTTTGTTTTTGTTTCATTTTTGTTTTTGTAAACTACCACAGAGTTTACTCTGTGCCAGGCCCTGAGCTAAGTGTTTACTACATGGGGCCTCATTTGATCTTTACATTGAGCTAATGAAATAAGCACTATTGTCTCCATTTTGTAACATGTAGATGAGGAAACTGGGGTGCCAAGGGGTTCTGGCTCAAGGTCAAACAGCTTGTCATTTGAAACCACATCTGTCTGAACCATGTTACTTGATTTCAGAGTCAATGTTCTCATTAACCTTATAAATATTGAATCCCCTATAAATAGATAGATGATAGATGATGATAGGTTAGATATATGATAGAGATCAAGAGAGAGAGAGAGAGAGATAATAGAGAGATAAAGATAGATGATGATGATAGATATGTGATAGATAGATAGATAGATAGATAGATAGATAGATAGATGATGGGTGAATAGGAATAGATGATAGATCGATGATAGATAGATAGATAGACAGACAGACAGATAATGGATGAATGGATGAATGGATGGATGGATGGATGGATGGATGGATGGATAGATGATGATAGAGATAGATAGAGTAGGTAGATAGATACAATAGGTAGATAGATGGTAGATATATGATAGCTAGATAGACAGACAAACAGACACAAGGCAGGAAGCCAGGCAGAGATATCAACACTAAGTTGAACAACACTGAAGCCCAGATTCTCAAGGGACTGCAGGACCTGCTCTCTGAGCCTACTCTCTCAGAGAAAAGAGGGGAATTCTTGGGAACCTAAAAGAACACCAATGCCCCTGAGATAGCCACCTAAAAAGACTGACAAAACCCTCCTGGGTTCTACCTACAAGAAGCTGAACCACCGGCTCCTTCTAAATATTTGGGTGATGGACTACCAGATATTGTCCAACTTCTCTTCCATTTGTTTGATAAACACAGCTGGCTTGAAAATTAGTAGAGGCGTCTAAATGCAGGGAGAGCCCTTAGGGATTTTCTCATCCAAATCCCCTCTTGACACAAATGAAGGGGAATATATGCCCACGGGAGAAGGAGTTGGCAAAGTTACCCACCAAGTGGCTTAGGCATCCTCATCAACATGCCCTGAATAAAATCTATCTTGATTTAAGTAAGAGGTAGCTTAGGGTCTAAGATAGCACCTCCAGGAGAAATCTTATGCAGATCTTTACATCGCTGGCTGTGGTGGGTGGGTGTTAGCGACGACCGAGGTGTCTACTTCTAGAGGAATGACACAGTGGGGCTTGTGCACTATGGAGACACACACACACACACACAAATATATATATATATATATATATATATATATATATATATATATATATATATATATATATACATACACACACACACACATATTTAATACATTCATACAGCAACAGGAAGAGTTTTAAAAACATGGTGTTAAGTTAAAAAAAAAAATAAGCAACAATCAGAATTATAGCCCATGAGCTTTTTTTGTATAAAATTAAGTGCCTCCACAAAAACTACGTGTTTTTAAAGGAAAAAATATTGAAGGGCATATTTTAGAGACATGAAAGTGAATGCCTTTGGATGTTTTTAGTGGGAAAGGGAGATCAGAATGGGGATTGGGATGAAGAGGAAAAATACACGCATATGATACCATGTCACACCACGCCATGCAGTGAGACATAATGACATGGGAGAGGTGCTCTGTATAAACTCAGGTGACAGGTTATTGAAGGAGGAGCAGAGTTACCAAGGAGGAGCAGATGAGGTACCAAGAAATCCCTCCCAAGTTTCAGCCCAGTGGATCGTGGGAAACACCAGGAATTCTCTGGCTGCACACAACGCTCCAGTTTTTGGCTAAAGGTCCGTTGAACAGCGTCAAGGGGTGAAAGAAGCATGTCCTTTCATAAATCTGTTTTCATCAGCGCTAATGGGCTTGAGCCACACATGAAATACGGTGCCAGTTTCACCTTTCAGGATGTGGGGGCCCCGGTCTCCCTTCCCATGTCCAGGGGATTTGCATCTCAGCGGGCAGTCATGTTGTGGTCAGCCGGGGAGATCATCTTTCAGAAATGACGGCTGGATTTCCATCTTCCCAAAGTGGGGGACTTTCTTCGGCCATCAGACATGCTTCGGGACGGCACCATCCACCACCAGCGGAGGGGAAAAGTCCCTTCCGTGTCCAGAACTGTTTATACTTTGTAGAGTGCTCTCAGAATTATCACGTGGGATGGGGATGGGTTAGGAATCATTATCCTTATATAAAGCAAGTAAAAAGGTGGGGAGCGGGGTGCTGTTGTGGCATTCAGTGATATGCCCAAAATCACACATAAGCTTTTTGAGTCCTATCCTAAAATATAACCTTTCTCATGTAATATCTGTACTCCTACTGTATCTAAGAATAATAATATCTTTGATGAATTGATTGCCATGTGCCAAATACTTTACATAATGGGTGTCATTGAATTATTCTATGTGCAACATACTATTTTATTCATTTTCCAGATAAGGAAATTGATGTATGCAGAGGCCATAACTTACACAGAGTAACACAGCTAATATGCAGCAGAGCTAATATTTGAATCCTGCTGCTCGGTTCCAGAGTCTTTATCCATAATCATTATATTTTGCCACCAACATCCATAAAACCAATTTGTCTTATACTATCCTCTTGAGTTACTTTGTTCATGTATTTGCTAAGTATTTATTGAATACCTGTTATGTGCCAGACACTGTGGTAGGACCTTCGGTGTTGGGATACAAGATGAATGACAGGGGAAAAGAATCAAAATGGTGAATTCCAGATTCAACACCATTTAAGCCTGGGTTCCCCAGAAAAACAGAGGCTGAAGCAAACATGTCTGTGTTAGTACTGGGATGGCCAAGTGTGATCCCAGGGAGCAAGTGAGGGATGGAGGAGTAGAATAGGGAGGGAAGAAAAGCCAACAGAAGAATGTATTGCCATTGACGAGGCCACCACGAAGCTGCAGGACTGTCTGAGAAGTCACAAAAAATGGACCTCAGGCCCATCTGTTTGCGAGGAGGAAGAGGAAGGCTTTATCTCACTCTTTATCTCAAGCCTGCATCTCCCGCCAATCAAAGGACCACCAAAATAAGGGTTTGATTCCCACCCCTTCCAGGGTAATGAGTTGGGTGATGAGTTGATTCTCTTCCATGACATCCAAAGAAAAACCCTGGGGCCAGAAGTGAGAAGTCCACAGAGCAGGCCTGGAGTGGAGCCCTGTGCATTGCGTCTGAATGAAATATAGTTGGACCCCGTATAGTACATGACACCAAGTGGTGGCTGGAATCAAAGAGAGGCGAGGGAAGGGGGTCAGAGGTCTCCATATCAACTACGTACCAACCGAGTTCAAGAGGTCAAGAGTAAATATGAATAATAATTATCAATCTCACCATGCTATTATGAACATGGCACCTGTCACAAAGGACAAAGACACTGCAGGCTCTATACATGTGCATATTACACAGTGTTCTCACACCTGTAGACAACTCACCGATCTTCATCATGATCACATGAGCCAAGGATGGAGCAGGGTGTGTTTTCGTTTATGGATGAGGAACCGAGCCGGAGTGGTCAAGTTGGTTGCTAGGGTGACCCAGACAGAGTGTGATGGATGAGCTGGGATTCAAACTCAGATCTCCAATGCCAAGGCTATTTCCCCAGTATCTGTGAAAATTTCTAATTCTCTCCCTATCCTGTTTCAGGAAAAGACAGCTGGGTGGGAGGAAGAACAGCTGCCTTCAGCCTCATAAAAGATGAGTCTTGCCCCCCACTGCTACAGGAAGAAGGGAACGAATCCTTTGGTTCTAACCAGATATAAAGAAAACTTAGCTAAAGTACAGGGGGAAACGTTTCTCCAGTTCCCTTCAGATATAGACTTAATCCATTCAGATATGCATCGTCAGTTACCACATGTTCAACTCTGGTGAATTGCTTTTCTCCATGCCTCAGTTTCCTTGTCTATAAAATGGCAATGCTACTTCCCTCCAGGATATATAAAAAACTCACATCATGCCATCTTCCTTCCGAAGAGCCTTCAGTGGTTGCATTCAAGGGCATCTAACATATAATCTTTTCCTTCGTAGCTACAACCTATCTGCCGTTCCAGGGACATACACTGCAATTTCCTGCTTCCAGGCTTCTTGTGCCATTCTTTCCACCGAGACTACACTCTTCTCCCCATTCATCCATCCATCCATCCGTCCATTCATTCAGTGATCCTCAAAGTCATTCCTCAGCCAGGCCCACGAACCAGCCATAGGATCACAACAGGCAACTTAGCAAGTTAGGTACCAACCCTAAGGCATTGCCCTCTGATTTAGGGGAGGCAAATAGAGTTTATCTTGAGAGTCAGCTCTAGCTCATCGTAGCTGATGGGGCTGCTAGGAGTCCCGTACTGAGGTGGATGCTAGACCACCTCCGGGTTCAGTCGTGATGTCTGCTTAGGTGGATTATAGATGTCTACCAGGGGCAGAAAATATGGAGCAGGAATGTCCCATTTGCCATTCTTGGTCAAATGGCAATCTGACACACCCTTTGGGGGTCCTTCTCCAGTATCAAAATTAACCATCTTCATCTATTCCCACTCCAAGCCAGATGTACGTTGTCTCTCCATCGGGTACCACCAGTACCTTGCCCCTCCCGGAGCACCTGTTCTGGCTTTACGCACTTGATGACGAGAGCCTTGAGGTCAGGGGCAGTTTACTACTCACCCATGCTTCCCCACCACCTAGCATAGTGCATTGTATCTGCTTAAGAATTATCTTCAGAAACTGAAAAGGTTTTCTGGTTTTCTTTGTTGTAATGGTTGTTGGTATTATTGCTGTTAATGGTGATGGTGATGGTGATGCTGGCGGTACTGGCAAAGGCGTTGATGACATTGGTGGTGGTGCTGGTGGGTTGATGCTGCCACGGGCAATGGTATTGTTGCTGTTGGTGCTGATGGTGGTTCAGTTGTTGTTGGTGGTGATTTGTTGATATGCTGTTGCTGCTGTTGGTGTTGATGGTTGTGTTGCTATTGTTGATGACGATGGTGTTGCTATTATTGTTGCTGCTGCTGGTGACAGTGATGGTGGTAGTGTTTTAATAGCAATGGTTTTTCCTCCACTTTCACACAAATTGACTGGAATATATTGTCATCTTGCATTAGAGGAACTGACCGCATGAATCTCAAACGATTTCCTCCAGCCCATGAATCCATACCTTGCCAACATGCTGATGCCTTTCCCAGGGAGCTCAATGTGCAGGCACTTCATAGCTTGAAAGAAGGAGGTATAGAGAGTAGTTACAAAAATATATTCACAGGTGTTCGCATTATTTGTTCACTGTGTTTTTCTGTGGGCTTGAATGACGTCATGGCTAAAAGAAAAAGATGAAGAAGAAAAAGGGTGTCGTAGAAACACTGGGGACACCAAAGAAGAGTCACCAATTCTCCTTGCAGCGAGCTTAAAAGGATCCACAGGAAAGGTTACACGCAAATGAAATGGGGACATGCGTGCCCATCGGACAGGGTGGGTGGGGGAAAGGGTGCGCCAGGCAGAGGAAGCAGCCCGACAAAGGCACGTGGCATGCAACGGCGTACCACTGGTCTAGAGTAGGCACTCAATACATCGTTGTAAAGAAAGAGAAGGAAGGAAAGCGGGAGGAAGGGAGGTTTGAAGGGAAGGGATGGGAAGAAGGGAAGGAAGGACTAAAGAGAGAACACAAATGAATGAATAAATAAGTGACTGGAGAAAGGACACCTACAAGCTCTCACAGAGTGTGTTGCAAATCAGTCCTCTTAAAGCAGTGATCCCCAACATTTTTTGGCACCAAGGACCGGTGTTCCTATGAGAACCTATTGCCTGATGATCTGAGGGGTGGCTGAAGCAGTGATGCTAGCACTGGGGCGTGGCTGCAAATACAAATGAAGCTTCGCTCTCCAGCTCACTGCTCACCTTCTGCTGTGTGATCTGGTTGGGCACCCCTGTCTTAAACGCCCCCTAATCCGGTTGACTCAGTCTGCTTCACTCGCACTCTTTGAGGGAGCCCTCCGTCACCCCAGCAGCATCCTTTCTTTCTCCACATTGCTCCCGTGATCCCCCTCCTTCCTCTCAGCCCCCTACCCACCTCTGCCCTGGCCTCCTGCCTCCCCTGTTGTAGGTTAAACACAACAGCCAGGCTGGCATTTACGGACTGTCAAACACCTCTTCGAGTTTCCTCAGAACAAACAGACTCCGCCGACTTTCTGTTTGTTTTCTTCCTTCTTCTGCGCTGCTGAGCTGTCCCTGGCATTGTGCAAGGGGTCAGATGGAGGGACTGTCAACAGCTCCCTCATGTAGGCTCCTACCCCAGAAAGGGGGTCCGGGGCTTCATGGGCCTACGCGCCTGGGCTAGAACACACACACACACACACACACACACACACACACACACACTGTTGCTGTTTGTTTTCGCTGACAAGTCTGGCATTCCCCCCTGGGAGAGAGGAAGCTTGAAACACAGAAGGCCTCCTTCCCTAATTGGACATGAAAAACAGTTTGGATAAATGGAGACATGTCACCCCAACTGTGTAATCCCTTCCTGGAGAGCAGGAAGGCTGAAGGCGTTACGGAATTCTTTTTTTTTTTTTTTTTTTGCTTTGTTTTTAAATTTTAAAAGTTTTTGCAGTAAAATATTCCTGTGTGTGTGTGTTTTTTTATATACCATAAAAGCCAAAAGTCCCTAACACAACCTTTCATTCCATTTACACCAAAGTAAATAATGACGGTTTGTTGTTTTATCGTGCGTCCATTTATTCATTCGGCAAATATTTATCGAACGCCTACTCGGTGCCAAACATGGCTCCGGATTTGAGGGATGCGGTGGTGAGGAAAGGCAGACGCTGGTTCTCCTTGAAAGTTTCTCCGTGCAGCCCCTCCCCAAACAGAGCGATGATCTTTATAAACAGGGGAGCGATGCAGTCACATCTGTGTCATCTCACAGCGCCCTCACCGAGTGACTTGACAGACAGTCTGTTCCGAAGCTTAACTTTCTACATTTAAAAATGTATCTTGACCTATTTAAAAATATAGCTTGACCATATCAACCCATAAACCTCTACCTGATGTATCTCAAAAGCTGCACAGTGCCCTATTGTTTCAATGTGCCATAGCGTATTTGAACAGTTCTCGCTAGCTGGACCGCTGGACTGCTTCCAAGCTGAGTTCTAGAAGTGAGACTGCCAGGAAAGGAAAATAGCTGAGAACATGACAGATATTGCAAAACAGGCTGCAGATTTTGAAAAGCGAAGGGCTAGCCTGACATCTTCTCTCAGTGTCACGTACTCTGTCCATCTCACCTTAAAAGTAAAGGGACTCGTCCCGGGACACTCAGGAATTGGCGGCCTTACTGACGTTTACTTGGCATAAACCTATGCTCCCCCTTAAGAAACGCTAATTGTCACTTGTCATTCTGGGTGGTAATTATCCAGTTACATGTTGATTTCTGTCGTAAGATTATGTGCTTCTGAAAAGCCAGGGTCTTATTTTCCTAGTACCTAGCCAAGACTAGGGACAGATCAGGCACTCAGGTAAAGCTTGTTGAAAAAATAATTAATTAAAGAATATAAGAAAAAAAATGAATGAATGACTGAATAGATTTTGGATGGGCGGATGGATAGATGGATGGGTAGGTGGGTGGATGAATGGATAAATGCATGAATGGTTGGATGCATAAACAGAAAGTTTGATAGATAGACAGATAGAAACATGAAATTATGAAGGAATGGATGAGTAATTGGATGAATGGATGGATGGATAAATGAATAAATCAATGTATGATGAGTGAAGAAGGAATACATGTATATATAAATGAAAGAGTGAAAGGAAGGATGAATAGATGGGTGATGACCAACAGCCAAATTTACATGATTACCATATAATAAAGATGCATACTTAGAGCATTAATACATTGGTTATTGAATAATTGCCCCCATAAGACTCCTTTTCATTAGCTCCTTGGGTGCATTCAATACTTTAATTCGATTTGCCCTCTTCTTGTGAGAAGCACACCAGATGTGATGAGAGCAGCCAGCTGCAGATGCCTCCACATCTTGGTGCTTCGTGCACTGTGAGAGTCCAACGGATATTAGTTAATGAAGGTGATGGATAAGAAAGAAGAAGTTACATGCCTCCTGGAGCCAGATGTGCCACGTGAAGTTCAACATCTAGAACCAAAGGGACTCCAGGACAGAAACACTGTGGGCCTGGAAAAATCACTACCTAAACTGTGGTCTTCATGAATATACTTCCTCTGCCCAGAGTGTTTCAATGTCAGAGCCATCACCAAGGAATTCAAAGGCCCCGCCTGTCTCTATAGGTGGCACCTAGAGACATCGTTCCAAGAGCAACAGGGATTAACCAGTCTCTCCACTCTGGATCAATGCATCACCAAGTTTCTGCCCCAGCTTGTCTGTCAAGCCCTTTTGACCTGACCAGGAGCCTGTGGGTCTCCTGATCCTTTGCCCCAGTCTTCAGAGGCCATCAGATAAACAAACTACCTTGGGAGCCATCAACACACCTTCCAAGGCAAACAAGCCTTGACCTGAGTGGGGTCAGCAGCCAGGAGGGTAAGGCCATTAAGCCAGTGATGGATAGCAATGTGTCCACTGCATCCAAAAGGAGAGACGGAAGCAGTATAAAGTACCTACTGTGCGCCAGGTATTAGGTTGGGCTCTGTACAAGATCCTGTTTTATCCTAAGAGGTAGGGAGCAATTTTCAAAAGAGAAAGCTGAAGCTCAAGAGAGATGAAGTGTCTTGGCCAAGGTCACACAGGTAGCAAATAGCAGAATGAAGATTTGGGGTCAGATTTACATTTTGCAAAGCCGTTTTCAAAAATATATTTCAACTTGTGCATGAAAGGGTACACAACGGGGACTGTCCCCCAGTTTGGTGTCCTCATCATGGAAAATCCTAAATATTAGGATCTACCAATGTACTTTTAGTCAAAATAAGAATTGTGTCAGAGAAGTGGGGCTTTTATATGCCATAGCCTGGAGGAACAAGGGAGATCATTCTTGAACATCCCTAAGGACCAGGGTAGGTACAATGCAGAGCCCGAGTTCACCCAGGTGCCCTGTTCTCATGAAGGACTCAGTCAAGCAAGAAAAAGAGACATCAAGCGAGGGCTCATACAAATAAATCTGAGATTGCAAACAGTAAAGGGACATTCCTGAGCTCACTGCTGGTACCTAACAGGGATCCTGCCTGCATCTGGGTTTCACGGAGGGCTTCCGGGAAGAAGTTGACATCTGAATTGAGACTGGAGACACGAGTAGACATTGGTCAGAAATATGAAAAAGGGACTTACGAATAACTTTAGTGACATGGGAAAATATTCAAGGATATATGTGGAAGGGCACATTTTTTAATAGCGTGATCTTAACCATGAGGAAAGCATGACTAGGAGAAGAGAACTACCCTACAGCATCAAATGGCTGTGACGTGGTGATCCTGGAAGTAAGAGACGCTGAGGTCTACATCCCATCCCCAAAGGAGCTATACGAAGACACAGCTACACAAGGACCACATATAATTTAGAGTGCTGAACGGATACTCAATACACATTAGATTAAGTAATGAGTGAATGAATAAACTGTTTTAAGACAGCACTCAATCTTTTCAAAAGAGATAGCCACACTCAGCATTTCCCCAGCAAACTCTCTAAACCCCACTCTTTGGAGGAATTCCTCCCTGGACAAGTTCAACCAGCAAGTTCACATAGATCTTATTAAAATAGCAGAAAATACTGCCTGTGCCTCGGGTAAAAGAACACCTGTGCCCTGGATAAAAGAAGGGACACTGGGGCTCATTAATAGGAAGCCCTGAAGAATTTCTAGGGTCTCCGGTCTCCTGGCCTGCAGCTTGCAGATAGCACGTCCCCAATGGTGACAGGAGAGATGGGGGAACCAAGCCAAGAGCATCCTTCCTTTCAGCCCTAAGGTTCTGTCCTGGGCTGAGCAGACGATGATGTCAGTGAAGAGTTTGGTTGTTAATGGGCACCCCAACTTGCTAGTCCAGTCCAAGTCGGATATATTCATTATTTTTAGAAACTTCTTTTCTATGTTCGTTTCCACAAAACATTTATATTTCTGGCTCAGTGCTAGGTGCTTGGGAATAATGCTGAAGATATGGTCCTTGCCCTCAAACATCTCTGCTGAAGATGGGTAATTGTTTTTGGAAAGATCATTCAAATATACTATAGTAAGTGCGATTCATTTTTCAGGCATTCTCTCACAAATTATCTCTAAACACAGGAAAAGAGTCACCACTCTATTCAGTTGAAAATACAGTCTGCAATTAATTCTTCAGACACATCTCATAAATGATCTCCAAATAAACACACATAAAAACAGTAAAGTCAACATTTTATTTAATTAAATTGAGATGTAAACATGCTTGACACATGGTAGGTGCTCAATAAATACTGAATGACTAACTGTTGAAACAGTGAATGAATACTGAATCAATAAATTGAATGAACTAACCATCTAGGGCAGAATCTGACTACCTGGTAGCTGTTCACTCAACCCACTGTCTTTCCTTCTTTGGTCAATGGCCAGACTCTATTTCCAAGCTTTCCTTGCAGTTGGGTGTAGTCACATGACAGAGTTCTAGCCAATGGGATGGGAGAAAAGTGCTAATAGCACATTACCCATGATGCTTCTCTGCCAGCAAAATAGAGAGACTAAGATCTAGAGGAGGCTGGAGTCACAAGATAGAAGGAAGCCAGGTCCCTATCGGACCATATGGGAGACATCTCACCAATGAGGAGCATCTGACTGGCCTTTGGTGCAAGAAGGATAAACTTCCACTGTGTGAAATCACTGAAGCCCCTGAAGCCTTGGGGTTCTTTGTTATAGCAGAGAGCTTATCCTGCCTTATACCACTCAACTGCTCCCTACCCATTGCCAGCTTTCTGGCCCACGGCTAATACACATGGCACTTTCATGCAAATCAGAAAAAAGCACTGCGTCACAGGCTTATCCTGTCTGTACTCTCTCTCTCTCTCTCCATTTCTCATCTAAACTGATATTTCCCCAAACATCAGTCATTCTTGTATTCTCTTCATGATTTCTGCAGCATCCATAAATGCCTGTCCCAAGATACTTAATGATTCCCTTCACGCCAACTCACTTTGTTGCCAAATACGTGTATTTCAAAAGGCAACTCTGTACTTCTGTTGTCATTGGCAATCCAGGGGCCTTTCCTCCAAAGTAGAAAGTCACCTTAAAAATCAACACAAAGAAGACAAAATATTGTTGGTAAATTCTAAGTTGATAACTCCATAAGGTCTTTGGGCCAGGGTGGCGTGTCTTTCTGTTTAAGAGTGGTTAGCAAGTGTCAGAGGGTGTAAAGCAGGAAAAGCACCAAACTTGCATTTGTCACCTGGGGAAATCAAAATAACTGAGAAGGAACAGAAAGGGAGTATTTTTCACTGTGTGGTTAAATATTATATAACATCCAATCCTCCTATCTCCTTAAAGTCGCTCCCAGACTAAGAAATTTTGGAAGATCTCTAAGATGGAATGTGAGCAGTCTCTGGGTCCTAAATACGCAGTAGGATCAATGACAAGTGTGGGGGCGGGGCGTCTGTGGGATTTTGTTTCTGCCTCTGTGGTCCCGCCCCACCTCCACCAGCCCCAGTTTGCAAGCTGGCGGAGCCTCAGGGGCCTGCGCCATCTTGGTTGTCAAACCGAGATGCTATTCCCACAAGATTTCCCAGGCAGAATCAACTTCTCCGTGCATACCCCCACCCCGCTAATCAGCCCCAAAGCCCCTTTCTTTACACCTTCCCTCCCCTGTGGTCAACACTTTTTCCCGGGAAAATGGAACTCACCAGATGACAAAGTGGTGTCCTCCAGGAGGCGGGTCCCCTGATCACCTCCCCTCTGAGTACCATGTCAGGGGAAAGAAACACCTGCACACACACACACACACACACACACACACACACACACACACACACACTCCCAGAGTACTATCCAGGGAAGAGAGGGGTGTGTGTTGTGTTGTGTGTGTGTGTGTGAGTGTGTTGTGTTGTGTTGTGTGTGCATTTATATGTGTGAGGGTTCTCTGTTGTGTGTGTTGTGTGTGTTGTGTTGTGCGTGTTGTGGTGTGTGTGTTAAAGGAAAGATGGTATTCTCAAATGCCCATACCTGTCCGCGAAACAAGGAGCTATTATTTTAATGATTTTTCAATTTGATTTGCACAGAACAGAGTGTGCATTTATAAAATATCCCAAGGTCCATTGCAATTCTTAACATAATTAGATTTTAAAATATTTTAAAATACATAAAATGATTACGACTATGATTAATCTGCAGTGCTGCCAGGAAGTCTGCAGCCAACCAGCTGTATGCTCTCTGGTGAGTTCCTTTGCCTCTCTGGCTCTTCTTTCCTGATATATAATATTTCAGCCAGAAGCTCCTTACAGCCCCACCCAGCTGCAAATACTTATGACTTTATAACTCCATAAAGTATTTACGAGTCACAAATATTTCTGTAAAGTCACAGCCACTGAGGGAGACAGCACAGAGCTCTGCCATCCACTGGCTGGTGTCCTCAGGCAAGTGACTTGACCTCTCTGTTCCCAGTATCCTCATTTCTATAAATAGAGATAAGGATAGTGCCTACCTGGTTAGGCCGTAGAGAGGGTTAAATGGGTTAATCCACTTAAAGTGTGAGGTACTGTGCCTGGTATAATGCAGTAATTAAACACAGTAGTGTTAGAGCCCGAGCTGGGTGGCCTTCTCCATGCCTCAGTTTCTCTATCTGTCAGATGGGGCTGCTGATTGGCACGTGGCCAGCTCTCAATACGCAGTAGCTATCATTACCGCTGTGGTTGTCGGCGTTATCATTCCCACACAGTGCCCTGGGACCAGATGAGGTGAACCCAGGAGGCTATGGCATTCAGATTCTTTCAAGACTGGAAAGATAAAAAATTCAGAGATACACAGGGCTGATTTGCAACAACACTGCAGTGGGGGCAGCTCTGAAGGCAAGGTGGGAGGAGGAGGGAGGAAGGGTGGGATACAACCTGAGAGCAGGAACAGCCCCCAGTTCATCACTGCCGTTCTGAAGATTACAGGAAGACTAATAGGGCCCCGTGGCCTCAGGGATGAGCAAACACAACCTTTGTGGCGTGCCTTTGTTCAGTAACCAGAGCAAACTCTGTGTCTCTCTTCCTCCCTTTTATTCAGCTAATGAAAGGGAAAGAGAAGAAAGATTTCCCTTTAGAAAATCAGGAGACAAGAGGAAAGCATTAAATGCTGAAACCCCAGAGGGCATCTTCAGAATCTACCCATACAAGGCAAATTCCTTGTCTCTAAATCCTTCCAACTGTGCAGCAGTCCAGGTGTTGGCAGCTAAGATAACGATTGTCACAGAGGAGATGAACAAGTTCAGGTTGACAGCTGGGACCATGGGTGCTGGAGACAAAGAGAGAGTGAGAAGGTCTTTCCTGGAGATGTTCCCAGAGGTTCATGGTGAGAGGCCTCTGAGGACAGAGAGGTTTGACAAGTCGAATGAAGCCAGGTAGCAGCACTTTGTAAGCAGAAGCCCTGGTCTGGGCATCTGAGTTCTCATCTCAGGACTGGTACTCATCTGCGTGTGACCTTGGGCAAGTCCCTTCTCTTCTCTAGGTTTTGGTGTCCACATCTGAAAATGAAAGGGTGGAAACGAATGGCATCCGGGCCCCCTTGCCGTCCGTCTTATCCTCTTGTGCTGAGGACCCTGGGCCAAGTGTTGGATCACCCTCTGGGAGATGGTACTGAGAAGATATTTAGAGATAATTATAGTAAACACTTCTGCAGGGATGGTGGTCTGTATCAGTTAATAGGGCACCACATTTCACCATCACTCCCTTTATGGGACATAGAATAGATGGTTCTAGAATATTCTGTCTCCATGCTTGGGTCCAGAGAAGGGATCAGAATGCCTGGTGATAAAGATTTAGAATAGAAACATTGTTCTGAGTGTCGGGATGCAATTGTTTAAATGATTACCCATTCATCCAGGCTTCCATAAAACTATCCAATCATCTATCTATGTTCATGCATGTGTGTTTCCATCATCCATCCATTAATCAACCCATTCTTCAGTTTATCCCTGTATCCATGCATCTATACATGTGCACATTTATACATATACATGGGCATACATGTGATCATCCATCCATCCATCCATTCATTCATCTGTCCATCCATCCAAGCTTCCATCCATCCATTGATCCATACAATATACATACATGCCATCCATCTATGCATTTATCCATCTATGTATCCACCCAAATATCCATTCATCTATCCACACATATACCTATCCACCCAAATATCCATTCATCTATCCACACATATACCTATCCACCCATCCATTCATCTATCTATCCATGTACTTATCCATCCATCCATGAACCAATACGTGCATACATAACTACATACCTACCTACCTACCTTCCTACCTGCCTGTATACACATATATAACAGTCATCATTTACCTGTCTATGCACTTATTCACTCATTTACTCATTTGATAATGCACCATCTTCCATTCATCCATCTATATGTATCCATCACTCATTCATCCATCCATCTGCTCTTTGCAAGGCCCTGGGGAAACAGAGAGAGAGGACCCTCATCCATTCCTTTACGGATCTCACTATGTATTGATAGACAGACAACAGAACATATTTTCAAAAGAGAATGCCAACTCCTATGACAGAAAGCAAAGAGACAGGTGAGACTAGGGGGAAATACAACCATAATAATAGCTACCAGCTAATAAACCCTTCCCATGTGCCTAGGTCATCACTTATACTTCGCACCAGTTTTATGAGCTGGGTATCATAATCCTCATTTTGATGATGAGGTAACTGCGGATTAAAGCGGTTAATTCTCCCACAGTCATACAGCTAAGACTCAAATGCCCTTGTCTGAGAGCTCAAGTCCATTACCCATATTCACCCATTCAAATAGAAGATGCAGGAGTAACGGCAAAGAAAGTCAGAACTTACACAACTCATCAGAAGCCCCATGCCAGATGAGACCTTTAAAGACCTCCTGTCTCGGTAGGTACATGACATCACAGGGGACAGGTAAGGGACCATTTCCTTCTTAAAAGAATAGAGGTTCTAACACCTTCTGAGAGGTGGAAGAATGACACCCATGAACGATGACACCAGAGAAACCCACATCCTAATCCCCAGAACCCACAGACCTGTTACCTGATGTGGCAAAAGGAACTCTGCAAACATGAGTAAATTAGAGATCTTGAGAGGAGGGAGATTATCCTGGATTATGTGGATGGGCCCCATAACCGGGTCCTCATCCAGGGAGGAAGGAGGGTCTCAGTCAGAGAAGGGGATTCAGAGATGGAAGCAGAGGTCAGAGTGGAGCAGAGTCTGTGAGAAAAGGAAGAACCAGAAGCTGGGAAAAGACGAGTGAATGGATGCTGCCCGCCTGCCTCCAGAAGGAAGATGGCCCCGCTGACCCCTTGCCTTCAGCCCAGTGAGACTGATTTCACATCTATGACCTGAAGAACTGGAAAACAATACATCTCTATTGCATAAAGCCCATAAATTCGCCATCATCTGTCAGAGGAGCGATCAGAAACCAGCACACACCACTTTGGCGTCTGTCACCCTCATCAGCACCTCCCTCCCCAGGGTTCCAGCAATTCCTACATCAGACAGCAGTATGCCTTCCGACTGTGTTTCATAGAGCATCGAAATTTAATAAGTATTATTTGTAACAGCTTTATTGAGACATAATTGACATAGCATAGAATTCATCCATTTAAAGCATACGCTTCCATGGTTTTTAGTGTAGTCACAGATAGTGCGATCACTCCCACAGTCGATTTTATAGTATTTCTGTCACCTCCAGAAGTAACTCCGTACCCTTTAGCTATCACCTCTCCAGCCTCCCAGCCCTCCCCCAGCCCTGTGCAGCCACTAAGCTACTTTCTCCCTGTATTGATGTCCCTGTTCTGAACATTACATATGAATGGAATAATATCACATGTGGTCTTTTGGGAATGGCCTCTTCCACTCGGCATAATGTTTGCGAGGTTCGTTCATGGTGTAACATGAGTCGGCACACTCCGGAAACAGGACATAGTCATAGCAGTACAGGATTCTGTGCCCAGGTGCCTGATGCAGGCTGGAGTGACTTGGCGAGGGGAGGGAGTCTGTGAGACCTGGAGAAACCAGGGAAGGCTTCATGGAGGTGGTGGCTCTCAAAAGATTAGGTAAGGTGTTGGAAGCAAGAAGTAAGTAAAGATAGGTAGGTAGAAGTGACAAAGGAACAGTACTGACTCACTGAAAAGGTTCATGTGGGACAAAAAGAAATAATGCCTAATAAGAAATAACGACATCTACAATGACGATAAGTATTCACACATGACAATAGCAACTGTTCTAAAGGCCAGATGAGCTCATTTAGCCCTCACAATGATCCCTCGAAGCAGAGACCTTATCGCCCCCATATTACAGATGAGAAAACTGAGGCACGAAGAGATTAAATGATTGGACCCAGACAGACCCAAGTCAGAGGTGGGAGAAAGCCAAAACCAGCCAGCAGGGTGGCTGTGAGGGGTAGAGGTGTGAGAACACCACCACCAGAGCGTGCAAGAGCAAGGGCTGTAAATCCAGACATTCACGCATTAAATCTAGATGTCTGGGGGTTCGAAGCAGGACTCTGGGGTTTCCTCATCTGGCTTTGGAATGTCATCCAAGTCCCCTAACTCTTCCGAGCCTGACTCCCACGCCTAAAAACTAGGGCACAGAAACCATTAGCTCAGTCCTCGTACGGTGGATGCGAGGGTCATCCAAGCAGGCACTCGGTCGATATTTAAATTAGGGGGGTGCCAACATTACTTGCTTTTAGGGTGAGGGCCTTAGAAACACAAGACGAGAGTCAAGCCAGGCCCCCAGATGTGAGCAAGGACGCCGGGGAGGTGTAGAATGCCACCTTTAAACAGGATTGTCTGGATTCAAATCCCAGTTTAGCCACTTCCCAGCCTTGTGCCTAGAGCTAAGTCATTCTTCTGTCTGCTTGGTCATCACTTTTCCCAGTTAGGAAGGATGTGGAAAGAGTCCCTCTTCCCAAGAGTCACCCTGAAGGTTAAATGAGTTAATATGCTGCTCAGAGTGCTTAGGGTGGGGGGTGGCAGAGGGGGAGCTCACTGCGATGGTTCACTGTCGTTCCAGTGAGGGGCCAGGCCTCAGAGCCACCAAGCGAGCATTTTCCAAGGACAGCCCGGCATGCGGCATCTGCAGCCGGCTGCCACCGCCAAGCCGAGTGTGGAGGCTATTATGCCCCTCTGAATTGCTCTGAGTGCCGTGGCCTTGGAACCCGCTAGCTCAGCCTGCGGGATTCAACACGGCACCCCGGTGAGCACGTGAGCATTCAGCACACGAGGCGGGTGGGCCTTGCTCTGCAGCTGCACGTGTGCACACACACACATACACACACACACACACACACACACACACACACACACACACACACACGCCCACCAGGAACCAGCCCCTGTGTGATGCTGATAAACTTTCTACTGTTCATATTTGAGTCAGCACGAGCCAGCGATTGCTTCCCAAGTCCTATTTCTGGCAGCTCTGTTTTGAAGGCGTTAGCGAGGGCGCGGGTGGCAGACGGATGTTGTTTTTCAGAAAGTCTATTTAAAAAACAGAATACCGTGTCTGGTTGGGTTCGAAACAAGGAGCATAAACATAACACTCTTGGTGATGTTTTTCTCTCCATGCGTTTGGCCTTCTGTTGAAACTCGAATCTGAAATGTCCATGGACAGATAATCCTACTGGGGAGACAGGTTGTTGGTTTTTTTTTTTTTTCCCTTTATTTATTAAAAAGATAAAGAGCTCTTAAGAGAGAATCTAAATCTCTATAGGCATCTACATTTGTCCTCAGAGAGTTTTGTAAAGTCATAATTAGTTCATCTGATGGATAATCACGTGATTAAGTCCTACCTACCTCATTGGCCAGTCAAAGGAGGTTCATTACCCCTACAGGGCTAGTTAGCTCATGGGGTAGGCAGGACGAGAATTGATTTTTAGTTCTGTCTTTTACTGACTGTGACAAGTGACATAACCTTTCAGAGCCTCCCTCTCTAAAAAACAAAGGGGTAGTGAGAATTGTTTTCATTCATTCACCCATTCACTTAGTCAGACAGTCTTTGAGCACTGCCTTTGGGCCGGGCAGTGTTCTAGGCACATAAGATAGAGCAGTAAACAAAACAAACCCAAATTCCGCCCTCCTTCTATGCAAGATGATAGGTCATAAACAAAATAAATAAGAAAACTACAGGGCCAGTTAGACCGAGAAAAACTAGAGCGGAGAAGGGAGACAGTGTGTGTGTTAGAGTGGGGGTTTGGCAGAATGCTTCAGAAAGGCCTCGCTGTGAGGGTGACATTCAAGAGAAGAGCTAAAGGAGGTGAGGAGCGAACCATGCAGATGCCTAGGGAAGAATGTGTCAGGCAGACGGAACAGCACTGCACAGCACAGCACAGCACAGCACAGCACGTGTAAAGGTCCTGAGGTGGGAGTGTGCCTGGTGTGCTGTAGGAACAGCAGGGAAGTCAGGAGGGGGTGGGCAGGTAGGGGAGGGGGTGAAAGGGGCGGGGAGTGGTAGATGAAGTCAGAGAGATAACTTTATAGAGTGGTCCTGAGGATTAAATCCTGTCAGGAGCCACAAAGCCGTGAGACAATGGCCAGATTTTAGATGGTAAACCCAGGCAAGTGAATGAGTCAAGGAGGAGTGGAGAATGAATGGCTATCTCAGGCATCCATCAGCACTCCAGGACTCAGAGACATCTCTCCACTTGCCCAAGGCCACTGAGCTGGTTTATGCAGAACCTGGAACTGGATTTAGGAAGCCTCTTACAATATCCCAGAGGTTAATCTTTCCTAAGTTATTGACACAGATCAAATTCTTGATCTGTACCCTCCCCCCAGCCCAGCTCCAAACACCAACAGCTACCATAGTGGGATAAAAGGGCCCTGCTTACCCACAGTGCAAGGGCTGTGCTGCTGCCATAATGAGTTACCCAGCCCCAGATGGAAACAGGGCTGCCTGCTGCTGAGAAACCCCCAGTTTAGGGGAAGAGCCCCAAATCTATTGTTTGTGACTTCAAACTCCCATTGTTTGAAACTCTACTTGGTGATTCTTAAGGGCGTGTGGGGAGCTGATATTACAAGATTGAATGGGGGGTGGGACCCACTCACCCCTCCACCCTCCCCCGGGGCGGGGGGCGGATTCCTGGCTAGGTGGAAAACTCAATCCTATTTTTCTTTTCCTGGGATCTTTGTTGAAGTCATTAGCATGGGCTGGGGGAAAGGGTGGAGCTAGGACCTAGCACAGTTTTCCAAAATAAATCAGAGATAAGAGATTGAGATCCCTGGGACTGTGGCTCTGCTACTCACCGAACACAGCCTACTGCGAGGCATGGGGGATAACAGATAGCATCAGGGTGGCACGTGAAAATAATAACATGTCAGTTCAGAAGGGTAGGCCTTCTCTTTGGCAAGATTTTTCATGCACACTAGCCCATGACCTCACACAAGGACCAGGCTGCAGGGACAATTTATCTGGCCAGGTTGGAAGGAGGGAGCAAGGGTACTACTACACAACTGGTGAGAATACAGTGGGGACAGTGAAAATGGTAAACCAGCTTTTCTGAGTCTCAGCCTGTTGCTCTGTTCTTTCCTTTCTTTATTCATTTAGTCAGCGAATATTTACTGCCATGCCTCTGCTTCTGTGCTAGATCTTGGAGGCACAACTGTGGACACGAGACATGGTCCCTGACTCCTGAAGACTCACAAACTGGAGGGGAAGGAAGAGAAAGATGGGGGTATGAGGACCCCACAGAGTGATGGAGGCTGTGACAGATAAGGTCAGGAGTGTGTGAGGGCCAAGGGACATAGCTACTCGAAGCAGCAATCACGGAAGGCTTCTGGAGGAGGTGAGGTCCACGCCGCTTTCTCAGCCTTGACACTACTGACATTTTGGGCCAAATAAGTGTTGTGGGAGCTTTTCTGTGCATTGCAGGATGCTCGGCAGCATCCCCGGCCTCTACCGACTAGATGGTAGTAGGTAGCACCCTCCCCACAAGTTGTGACAATTGGACATTGCCAAATTGTCCTCTGGGGAACAAAACGACCCTCCTCTCAACCCCTTCTTCCCCAGTGGGAACTACAGCTTTAGACAGAAGTGCACAGCACATTCGGAGGGCGGGTAGCAGAGGTCTCTAACCACGCTCCTCCAGAGCCCCGTGATGTATGAACCGTGGCAGGGTCCACTGAAGCCACTGAAAGGTTGAAAGTGGGTGCGTGACATGACCTGATCTTGGTGTCCAAAAGCTCCCTTGGTGACTGGACAGGAGGGGTGAGGGTGGCATGGGACGACCAGAAGGAAGGTCTTCCCCCGCGAACCAGTCTGAGGCCCGCGAGTGACCTTAGTGGACCTCGCTTGGCGCCAGGACTGCAGAGGGGAGCCCCTCCCTGGCCAGGCTGGAGCCCCCGGGGCTGACACATCCTCCCAGGCCATGGCCCAGGCCCTGAGCCAGGAAGGAGTTCCTCTTCCAGGTCTGCTGGCTCGGAGGGGACATCGCCGACATCCCGGCCACCCCGTGACTCAGAGCAAAGGGCCTTTCCCTGTCTGGCACCACAGTCCAGTGTTCCAGGAGGACTGAGTTCTCAGTGAGAGAACATGGAGACTTTACATGGGAGCCAAGGCTCTGCGGGAGTTCTCCTGGCTGAGTCCACGGCCACCCAAGGGAAGGGACCTCGTGCCTGAGACCTACAATGTGTCGGGCGGGGTTCACACCGGATGCTGGGCCTGGGGGACCCTGTGTTCAAACATACAACATGCTTTCTTATCACCTCATCTTCTGTACCTGAATGACCACCTTTCAAGGAATGAGAATAAAATACACTTAACACCAAAACGATTTTAAATGTTATTTCAATGAAATAAAATTTATTCCTATCGATTATTGCTGCTCTGAAAAAAGTACTGTCATCTGAAAGGTCAAGGTTAGGAGGGCAGCGAATTGCCCAAAGTCACACAGCTGGGAGGCTGGGGATCCAGGGATTCAAATTCAATCCATCCAAGTATAAAAGCTCATGAGATTTCACACACAAACATTTAAGACTGAACACATCAGTATATTTTCAAAGTCTGGCTGTTGGAATTATCAGGAACTATAATCATTCTACTTTATTTTTCAAATTTTTTGAAAAATATATATACATATACAAAAATATATATACATATACATATACATATGTATACGTATGTGTATGTGTATGTGTATGTGTATATGTATATGTATATGTATATGTATGTATATTTGTATAAGTCAGCCGTCTTACAACTAATAAAAGTAGAGCCAAGCAGACCAGTTAGTGAGTGACTGTGGCATGATCATATATCATACGCCACACCGCTCTCAGTGTTTAGACCCATGCAGTGAAGTCAGTACCGTTATTATGCCCATTTGATGGATGGGAACATCAAGATGTAGAGAGGCCTCCTAACTAGGACCGGGCAGAGCCACGATTCCCAGTGCAATCGGTGTGACTTCAAAGCATGCAGGGAACACAGCATAATGGCAGTCGCTGCCCACACTGCGGGCTCCTTTCTCCCTGGGCTGAAGCAGCCCAGATAGCAACCAGCGGGAGGGGCCTGGGCAAGACAACAGCACCTGTACCCACCGCCTTTCTTTCCAGGAAAATAACAGGGCTTTTATGCAGCACCAGGCAAGGATCCAGGGCTCAATTTGGCCTTGGGAACTCTCAATAGGAACAGGCTTTTCTCTCGTTCCACGACCCTTTCAGACCTGCAACCGTTCTGATCACTCAGGGACCGAGGAAGGTCACACGGACAAAGGCACCCGCCCACCAAGTGCTTTCAAAAAGGATGTGCCAGCCAGAATTCTCCCTGCACCAGCCAGAGCCCTCACCTTAAACGGATGCAAGATCCAATCCCTCCCGTGTGTAAGGTCTCTGCATCTGGCCTCTGCATCTGGGCGGGGGGCAGGAGAGGCGGGGGAAGCGGGCATCGGATCTGAGTTCCTTTTATGGCACCTCCTGACTTGGTCCATGCAAAACTCCCACCATCCTTCCCTCTCTGGCCGCACTAGCCAAGCGTGTCTCAAACACCGCACACCCAGGAATCTCCACGGGCCTTTGCATGTACCGTCCTCTCGGCCTGAGACTCTTGTTCTCTCCATTCTTCACTGGCTCCATCTCCCCACCCCGGCTTCGAACGGTCTGAGAGTCGTGCAAGGTTTTAGGACAAAGGCATATGCGAGAGAAAGAAACTCGCCTTTATTGAGTGCCTGCGATGGGGCTGGCAGCGCATGGCACTTAATTCAATCCTCTCAACTATCTTATTAGGTTCTTTATAGATGAGACGGCTGAGGTCTACAGAGGAACTGACCTTGCCCTGAGCCAGCCAGTTTCCAGGGGCAGAAGTGAGATTTAAGCCAATGCCTGCGGTCTGCCTGGCTCCCTTCTCCTTTCCCCATCCTTGGTCAGAAACCTCTGAGTCATGAGCTTGGGAAACTGTTGGAAACTCAGCTCTGGGGCAGGTCACTCCTCCCCAAGGATGCTGGCAGCCTTCACAAAGCATCATTAACCTTCCAGGAGGCAGAGTACACCAAGGATTTGGCCTCTGCATTTCAGTCGTGGAGCGAGGCCCTGGCTGACTTTCCTGCAAAGCCAGCCAATGGACCAGAGAATAAAAGAGCAAAGGCATCTAGGAGCATAAATCTGTCCAGTACATCTGAGGATTAAGGGCCTCTTAGCATCACTGCTACTATAATTACAGCCCCCAACAAAGAGGCAGACTGGTGGTGGCGGGGAGAAGGAGGAATCTGACCAGCGACCCTGGCGGGAGTCTTGTCAGCATGGTTTATGGCCCTACCTCGGGCCTCCCCAAACAACTTTCAGCCTGATCTCTATCATCCCTGGCTCCAAGGGCAGCTGTTTTTCCAGGTTATCTACAGATCAGCTAAAGGGCCCAATGAGGCTTAAATTCCCACCCAAGGCTTGTTCCATGGATTAAGGCAAGGCTCCCAGACATCACATGGGGGCCCCCTCCCCGAAGAGGACGTCCACAAAGCAGAGAAGGTGTGTGACCTTTGATCGGGCTGTCCCCTGACCTCAACAAGCCCGTCCAGTGAGCCAGATGCGTGCAACAGGATGCAGGCCGAGAGAGACGTGCCCGCTTTCTGAATTCCAGAGCACCGGCACAAATCGACGTGTGACTCACCTACCCATCCTCGCGGACCATTTAGGAACCCTGAACGTGCGGGCCACACGAAGCTCTCCACAGCAGGGGATGGCAAACGTGTTCTGGAAAAGGGGCAGGGAGTAAATATTTCCGCCTTGGTTGCAATGACTTGACTCTGCTGCTGTGGCACCAAAGCAGCCATAGGCAATATGTAAATGAATGAATGCGCGGGCCATGTGCCAATCAAAGAGTCGGCCAATCAAAGAGTCGGCCAATCAAAGAGTTGACCAATCAAAGAATCGGTGATGGGAGGTCGGCCCAGGAGCCACTGCTTGTTAGCCCCGGCTTTACAAAGCATGTGAGATCCTCTGATATGTGTATCATGAAATCATCTTTTGTCAGAAATAGGAAGAAGGTCCTTCTTAAAGAGAACATCTTCCTGCAAAGGTGAACCAATATGGCTTCGCAGCCTTCTGATGACCTACTTTCCCTGGGCCCGCTTGAAATGACATGGGCATTTCAGATTCTGGAATTATAGGGCATCACAAGGTCTGTTCACAGCTGCAGCCCCAGCATCTAGGAAATGCCTGGCACATAGTAGGCGCTCGGTTAAATAATCGCTGAATGGATGAGTCTGCTGAACTTCTGGCTACAACTCACAACACCCTGGGCAGTGTGCACTCAATTATATGTAGCTTTTGCTGTTTCAGCCTGGTGTGTCCGGGAAGCTTCAGAAGGGTTCAAACCTGAGTTCTCACGAGCGAGCGAGCGGCAGCTAAGTGCTAGGCCACTTAGGCAATCTGGGAGGGTGCGCTCCCGCCCCTTTACGGAGTCTGGCTGTTACTCACGGTCCCGAGATGCAAACTGGCAAGTCGAAAACACCCCGGCGAACATTTCCACGTGAATCATTCTGTGAACGTTCCGCCTTCACTTATTAAAAACAGACCGGATTTTCCTAACAGGCAACAGTGAACATGTGTTACCTTGGTAATTAAAAAAAAAGAAAGAAAGAAAGAAAGAAAGAAAGAAAGAAAGAAAGAAAGAAAGAAAGAAAGAAAGAAAGAAAGAAAGAAAGAAAGAAAGAAAGAAAGAAAGAAAGAAAGAAAGAAAGAAAGAAAGAAAGAAAGAAAGAAAGAAAGAAGAAGAAAAACTCTTTTCATGTGCAGACGAGGATGGAACACGAAGAAGAACGTGCCTCTGAAATATCTGACCAGGTTTTTTAAACTTCAGGGTACGCAAGCGCTACCTGGGAGATTGTTAGAACTACCAGTCCCGGGTCCGACCCCCCAGCAGCTCTTATGCAGCAGTTCTGGGGCGGTGCCTCGGAATCTGCATTGAGAGGACACGTGCCCAGGTGAGTTTCACTCACACAGGTGGAACTGGAGCGGGCTTGGAGAAAACATGGTCTTAGCCGATGCCTTTACTGGCTTCTACCAATTTTGCTGCAGCTTTGGGGAGGATGCTCCAACACATCCGAGCTTCCTCTGTCCCCGGAAAGAATCCACAGTTGTGAAAAGGGTCACGAGCATCCCGTGACTGTGGTAAAGCAATCCCGCCTGTGAATTTCCCGCGAAGGCCTTTGACCCAGGTTTCCCCCAGTTTATTGCCTGCTTGCTTCATCCCAGCAGTGTACAGAGGTGCCTCTGACTCCAAAACATCTTAGGCTGCTTAATTACACTAATTGCCACCCCAGGCTGTAAATTTCATGTTAATGCTCTACCAGGTGATTCATGTGGTAAATTACACACTTAAGATTTCACCAAGGTTTACCTTCTAATCCTAAACTCACTCAAGACACTCACATCCACGCCCCTTAGACGGGGAGCAGCTGGGAGAGAGATGCAGCGAGGCCTAGGGACCTCCCACAATGCCTCCTTGGATCCCCGTCTCCACCTTGATTTTCTCCTCGTCATCTGTCCTTGGGCAATTGGAACTCTCCCTAATACAGGCAGGGCCCTACTTGTAGACAAATGCCAGGCCGACTCATCAGCTCCCAAAGCCAGATTACAGGCCATTTGGGAAGACACTAGACAAAGGATTCCATCTTCACCTTTGAACAGGTGTCTCTCCACG
The DNA here is from genome assembly GCA_004027375.1 of Macroglossus sobrinus. NCBI lineage: Eukaryota > Metazoa > Chordata > Mammalia > Chiroptera > Pteropodidae > Macroglossus > Macroglossus sobrinus. The sequence goes on from PVKZ01003517.1 coordinate 28,500, forward strand.
TCCATCTCTCCTTCCTCTACCCTCACCTGGCAGAAGCCTCTAGATGAACTTTCCTAAATGACTACTTTGATCGTGTCGCTCACAGCTCAAACACCTTCCAGGGCTCCCACCGGTCACAGTTTTAAATCCTTACCTTTTACGCTGACTCGCACAGCTCAGCCCTGCTCTGGTTATCTGCCGCTACATGACAAACCACCTCCAAGTCAATGAAACCAACACAAACGATCGCATGTCATTCTGATTTCTCTGGGAGGCAGGTGGGTCTGCAGGGCACTTGGTACACAGTCTCCACGTCCTCGGGGCTGGACCCATCTTGAAGGCTCCTTTGCTTACTAAATATGTGGCACCTGGGCTAGGAAGACTGAAACGGCTCAGGCTCCTGGGACATCTCTATCCTTGGTGACCTCTCCACGTGCTCCCTCCAGTGTGTGACAGCTTCAGGATACACTCCGAGCTCCCAAGGTGTTAACCCCAAGGGGGAGGGTCAGGCAGAAGCTGCAGCTCTTTTTATGACCCAGCCTCCGAAGTCACGTGGCATCATTTCCATTGGAGTCACAAGGCTCGCCCGCATTCGAGGCAAAGAAATAAACACCTGCCCTCTTACGATGAGGGCTGCCAAAGACTTGGCGAGCAGATCTGAAAACCACTAAAAGCCCTGAACTCCTCGGCAAATACATAGACCTGGATTTCACTTTCCAAGTGGGCCGTCCACTTCTGCTCACACCGTTCCACTCGTTATTTAAAAACCACACTCAAAACGTGCCCACTCCATGTCTCCCTTCGCCCCAGCATCTCTGCAGGGAAAACCCCCATCCTGCCCCCTCGATCCTACAAGCCCTCCTCACCCATAAAGCTCCCCTCACAAGCTCGATCTCTTTCTCATGCCAATTACTGTTGGTACATGTCAGTGGGCAATGAATCATTCTTTGCTTTGTGACATCTCTTCCAGAACCATCTTGATATTTCGCTAAAATATTTTTCGTGTGTGGATTCTTCATCTCCTAAGTTGCCTGGCCAAGCCTTCATCATAATCACCATCCCTCAGGCACCTCCTTTGGGACCATCACAGTCTTTGGTCCTTCACCTTGGTAACTGCTGTTACTCATCTCTTCTTTTGCTGAAAAGAAACGAAGGCGCCGACAGGTGACCTTACACGGCCAAGTTCACACAGGCTCAGAAGCCACAAAGCCAGAACTCAAATCCCTCTCTCTGGGACCCAAAGCCTAACCCCTCATGCCCTTTAGTTGACTCATCTTTTAATCTGCATGTGTTAAATCTCCTCACTCAGGGCACTCAGAAAGCACTGTCAATTGGATTTTATTTTCTCTACTTTGATTTTAATTTCTTTACCGGGGCCTAGGTACAATGTCAGATGTAAGCCTAGCATACAGGAATGTCTTAGGGATAGATCAAAGAGTACCCAGTTGATAGTTTTGGTTTAACAGAGAAAGATGGAACTGAGTTGTGAGGATATAGACACCTGCTGAGACTTGGGAAAGGATCGTTGTTGGTCTCCTGGTCCCTGAGCTGCTTTCACCACCTGGTCCAAACCCTTCCCAACTACTTTTCTCCTCAAAAACAAACATCACAAACTCACACATTCCTCAAGCTTCATCTTTTCAGAGAAGACTTATAATCCCCGTGATCCACTGCCACCCTCCCCCGCTTCAGGACTGGATCAGCCCCCTCAAAATGCCCTGTTATACACTGAATTATGTCCCCCCCTAAAAGATGTGTGGAAGTCCTAATCCCAGGCACCTATGAATGTGACCTTATTTGCAAACAGGGTCTTTGCAGATATAATCGATTTAAGATGAGGTCCTTCGGGTGGGGCCCTAATCCAACAGGACTGGTGTCCTTATAAGAAGATGGGAAGAGACACACAGGGAGAACACCATGTGACGACAGAGGCAGAGCCTGAAGTGATGCAGCCAAGGGTTATCTGCCACCACCAGAAGCTGGAAGAGGCAAAGAAAGATTCTCCCTGCCAGCCTGCCCGGGTGGAGGGCCATACTGCCACCTTGATTTCTAACTGTGAGAGAAAAACAATTGTGTTGTTTTGTCATACTTTGCTACAAAAGCTCTAGGAAACGAATACACACCCTATCCCATAGTATTTCTTCAGGGGCCACCTGCCAGCAAGTGCCAACCCCATGAGAGCATCAACCCTGTTTTGCCTGCTGCCATACCCTTGGAGAACACATAGTAGGCCTTCAATAGATGAGTGGCAGTCTCCTCATCCATCAGGTGAGCATTATTAAGGCCTGTCACCACTAAGGTCACCCAGGACCACACTGCATGGGCAGTACCCATTTGTCTGGATTCTTCTCTCACTGGGACACACAGTAAGGACCCTGGATTCAGAACAGCCTGGAGACCTGCATTTGCCCCATCTCACTGACTTAATCCCACCACTAGAAGGGTGCCTGAGGCGCGGGTCCCTAACCCCCGAGCTGTGGACTGGTACCAGTCCATGGCCTGTTAGGAACCGGGCCGCACGGCAGGAGGTGAGTGCTGGATGAGCAAATGAAGCTTCATCTGTATTTGCAGCCGCTCCCCAGAGCCAGCATCCCCGCCTTAGCTCCACCTCAGGTCATCAGGCCTCAGATTCTCACAGGAGCACCGGTCCCTGGTGCCACACAGGTCGGGGACCACTGGCCTGAGGAACATCATGGGGCCTGCCCTGTAAACTCCTCACTCTCTGAGCAATTAACTAATGGGTGTTTGGAAGTAATTAGATGCCTATCAGAGTCCAAGAGCCAAGCCTCCTTTGGCAGTCTGTAAAACAAAGATTATCTACGCTACACAGGCCTCAAAACCAGGGAAATAAACCTAAAAGCTCCATGTATTGAATCAAACTGCCCTGCCTCAAATCAAAGAATGGACCGGCTCCTGTTGCAGCCTCCTGGCATTCTTATGGTAAGAACTGCATTCAGCGACTAACCTCTCTTCTAAATTGCACATCCAACAGAGACCATTATTATAATGAAATACCTTGGCTAGGAATGTTCTCGCTTTCAGCTAAAAGGTTTTCTTTCTGACTGCCCTGCTCACAGGCGCTGCCTTCATTTGGGGGGAACGTCCCCTTGGCTGTTTTGAAAGGACTTCGACAGGTCTCTTTATATTTTATTTGATTTGCTTCATTTCGGCGTGTGGGCCAGCATGCCCCAATTCTAATGATGACGAAAACTGGAAAAGATGGGGGCAGCCCCAAGAAAGGATTAAAGAAAGAGAGCCATCATTTGAGTGAGGGAGGCGGCAGGGGAGCGAAGCCTCCGGTTCTAGAAGGTTCCACGTCCTTCTGGCCTCTGGGAGACAGAGACGCTGAAGGGAAGAGGTCAGCCCTGAATGTGTGCAGCTGCTGGCCCCTCTGGGCCTCCCTGTAATTTGAACTGTAACTCAGAATGGCCACTGCACCCAGCTGTCTCAGGAGGGCCTGACTGAGAGTGTTGAAGGTCGACGCCCGATTCGGAAATGCTGAGAGCGCAAACTGAGGGGCACAGACTGGGTCGTTGGAGGCCTTGTGGGGACTTGAGGAATAAAGTGCTTATGTACCATCTGAGGTCCTGTGTCTGCCCAGTCTTCCACCATCCATCCCAGAGGGCTCAGACTGCCGGTTCCAGGGCCAAACCCAGCCCCTCTGAAATGCTTCATTAAATCTGCCCAGGACTGGCCAGTTTCATAGTTTCCTTAATACTTTATTACCGAGCAGTCAAGATAGAGGAAATGGAAAATTTCCCATTGCAATCTCAGTTCCTCTTGAAAAATAAAAAAAAATCAGGTGGACCGCCCACCCTTGCCCCCTCCCTTCCCTGACATGCCTGGTTCTGGAGACCAGTTTAGTCTGGGACAGTCCCCTCATCTAACCGCTAGGCAACACTGCCATCCTGCTTACTCTACAGTAATAAATCAACTCTCCACCCACTCCAGACAGACAAATTCCCTCCCGGTCCTACCATAGGTCTGTATGTCAGTTGCCTGACGCATTTGGGTATAGATGCTCCCCTCTGCCCAGGTTATCTAAATAACTCCATTCATCCCTCATGACTCAGCACAGAGGTCACCACCTCCATGAAGCCTTCCTTGATTGCTCCTCCTTCCTAACCTTGCAAGGTAGGTTAAGCATCCCTCCTTTGTGCTGCCATTAGCAGGCTGCTCCCTGCTATCCATCCTCTTACCACCCTGCATTGTAATGTGTTTCTTCTCCTCCATCTCCCTTGCTGGGCAGTGGTTGTGTATGAGCTTTGTCAATTCAGCAGATGTCTGGAGCCTGGCACCCGGGAGGGTCGCTAAGTGTTTGCAGAACAGAGAGAGAATGGGACACAAAGAAAGCAAGGGCTCCACCACTCAGAACGGTCAGAAGGCTGACAGCAGAAAATACAGAATAATAACAGTCATAATAATAGCACCTGACACCTTCTGGGAATTTGTGAGTCTTACAAATTAACTTATTTAGACTCGGTTTAGGTCTTCTGGGAAGCAGATGCTAGATGGAATCAGACGGTCAAGAGTTCTCTAGGGATGCCAGGGAAGGATCGGGGGTGAGGGGAGAGGGACAGGAGGGCTGGGCAGGGGCGGTCTGAGCCTGCAGCTCTGAGGAAAGGTGACAGTAATGGCCTAAGCAGCACTGCTCATCATAGGAGTCCCAGTGACCCCTCTTCAGCTGGGGGCCGCCCAGAGAGAGCCTGAACACCAGGGTGGAACCAGAGTGGGTAGCTGGAGGCTGTCAGCAAGCTCCTCCTCACATTAGGGAGATCGGGGTGGTGCAGCTCTACCTGGAGAGCACCCCATTCCGTCTGCACAACAACGCCTGGAGTCACTTTTATTAGTGCCGTGTGCCAGAAGAGGAAACGGAGCTTTGCAAACTCAGGTGACTTGGCCCGAGGTCACGCACATGACTCTTAGACATGGGACCAGATCGCAACACAGATCAGGCCGGCTCCCAACTCTGAGTGCTGCAGCCCTGCTCCAGAGGTTGGGGAAGGGGGAACTGTGAACCCCAGGGCGGGGGGAGACAGGGGCAGTTTAGAGTGGGGCTCCTGGCTCGTTTTACTCTCAGGCAGGGAACATGAGACACTGAGCAGGGAAATGACTTGAGCGTTCCCAAGCATTGACAGCAGCCATGCCCAGGACTCCTGGATTCTTTCTGCAATCTGGGTACCACATCGAGGGGTTCGCAAGAGGTGGATTTCCACCAGCATTCTTGTCAACCCTTCTGCCCCCAAATGATGATAACACGGACCAACACCTAAACAGCAACTCCCCTGTGCCAGGAATGGTAGAAGCCTTACACCTCTGTATTCCTTTGACCCTCCCAGCAGCTCTGGGGCGGAGGCACCTTTAATTCTCCCATTTCCCAGAGGGGGAGACTGAGGCACAGAGAGGGAGAGACGCTTCCTCAGGCCACAAACGGCAAGGCTGAGGTGGAAACCCAGGTGGCCCCGACTCCCGAGAGCCGTGCTTACTTCAGCAAAGCCAATACGGAGAACCTATCTGCCATATGCAATGTGTGAACAAGAGCATCTTTGGAAAACGGTACTGTTTTTTTTTTTTTTTTTTTTGTAAGATACACATGATGTTCAAAAGCAGCAGCTTCATGGAGATGCATGTCCCCAGCTTGGTACCCTGGTGCTGAGGACTGCAGGCCCTGGGGATTGGGCAGGGACAGGTGTCAGCCTGGCCTCCCGCTCAGGGAAGGTGGCTGGTTCAAGTCCAGGGTGAGCAGGCACCCAGGTCAGGGGCGCGCAGCCAAGATGCGGTCATCGGCCTGCGTGCGAAGGCGAGGCCGCACCCCCACACCCCTGCGCGCGCTCTGTGCCTGCCGCCGCCGCCACCCGCCCGGCCACCGGGCCGGCCATGGAGCGGCCGCTGCAGACTCGGCGGCGCCAGCGCACCTGCAATAAGGCTGCGCCGCCGCCGCCGCCGCCGCCTCGCGCCCAAGGCCACCACCCGCCCTTGCGCCGCTGATAAGATGCGGGGAGGGGGCGCGGGGCTCAGGGGGAAGGGCCTGGCCGCCTGGGTCCCATCCGATTGCCCTTTCCCTAGATGGCCCTGTCTCCTCGGCGGCTCTCGCTAAAGGCTCTGCCTTCTCAATGTCTCTGTCTCTAGACCTCGCCTCTCAGCTCTGACTCAGGTCTCTCCGCACCCCTCCCCCGCTGTGTGCGCGCGCGCATCGCCCAGTCTGTCCCCGTCACTCCCAGCCCTGTCTGTCTCACACTCC
>PVKZ01003517.1:34819-127624 GCA_004027375.1 Macroglossus sobrinus
CTCTCCCCTATTCTCTCCCCTCCCCTCCCCCAACTCTCTGGCCCCCTTTCTCTCCTTTCCCTGCAGCCCCTCCCTCTTCTCCCCACACCTCTTCCTCTCCCGGCCCCCTCTCTGAGTCCCCGTGGCCTCTCTCCATTGCACCATGGCGCCCCTGCCTGCCTGCAGCAGCCAGGCCCTTCAGAGCCAGCAGGGACAGCTGGACCCCCCGGGGCGGGGCTCAGCAGGTGTCCTGACATCAGTAGGCAGGGCTGTGCTCACCTGGGCGCCTTTCATCTGAGGTTCTGCTCCACTTCACAAACAGTCATTAAGGCCCGCCTGGGGGCAGGTCAGGGAATATCACAGCACGGGCTGTTTGCTTATCTCCCTTATTAATACGCACCCCCCTCCTTTAAATGAGTTTAGTGCTGGGGACAGAATCTCTGACGCCCGAGAGATTAAGGTCTCTCAGGGTTGCTGTGGCCTAGATGCCGGACTGATAGAGCAGGAGCCCAGGTCTCTGCCGCTTCCTCCTGCCCTGCGGGCCTCTGCAGGGAGCTTAGTGGCCGCTTAGTGGCCGCCCTGCTGGGACCACTCCTGGGGGCTGATTTCTCAGAATGAGTCCCTGGCCCTGAGGTCTACCAGGCAAGCCAGGTGCCGCCTGGAAAAGGCAGGCAGGGGTTCCAGTGGGATCTCAGCTTCTTTGCTCTTGGCCAGAGCAAGATTTATTTCTGGATTCATTTTTCTGATCAGGTGGTGCCTCCAGATAATACCTGCAGATAAACAGCTAGGAGCCTCAGAAGCTGCAAGCATGGGCAGCTCAGGAGCTGCATGCAAGGCAAAGCGCCTGGGCGGACAGGGCCGTGCCAAGAGCATATTAACCGGGCAGCAGCAGCTCTGCTGTACGAAGGCAGTTCAGACCCCCACATTCAAGCCCATTTTTTTCAATCAATTTTTTTTCCCCCAGATTCCCCTAAAGGGTAACTTCTGGCACCTACTCTGGTGGCAGCAGTCACAACTATCACTTTGTTTAAGCACACATTTCCCTATAGATACAGAGTGTGCTCATCGAAGCCTCCTGGACAGTCAGAATGGCGGGGGCGGAGGGGGGGAGTGACACTGACAAAATGCCGTGGCCCTTTGAGTGCCTTCCCCCAGCTCAGCTTCCAGAGCCAGAAGTTATTGGTCTAATACTGTCACTAAAAGGCTTTTACTATGTGACCTCGGGCAAGTCATTTGCCATCCCTGGAACTGATCCATAAAGTAAGATCTGAAGATTTCATTGGCTCCTTCGAGTCTCTGGCCAGGCGGGCCTATCTCTTGACCTCATGTATGGGACCTAAACTATTTATTTCAGGGCTGGAGTTTACTGTCCCTGTTCCAAATCCCTGTTTTGTTTTATAGCAAGGAGAGGAGGGAAATCTTGTGTTTTTTTTTTTTTAATAGATGAATCTAGTAAAATAGCATGCCACTTTATTTTAAAGATGTACGCTCGTGGGTCTAAGGTATAGCATAGGGAATCTAGTCAATAATACGATAAAAAATTATGGATGATGACATATTGGGAGATCACTTTGTAAGTTATATAAATGTCTAACCACTATGCTGTACACTTGACACTCATATATTGGATGTCAACCGTAACTGATAAATTAAAAAAAAATTTTTTTTTAAGATTTATGTTAACATATTCTCAGTGTGAAAATATTCCTGGAATATTTTCAGGAATACTACACCTCTACTGGTGAGGAGCTGAATGATTTAAAGAAAAAAACTTTTTCTTATCATTCGCAGATATTTAAAAAAAAATTTAATAGTGCCACTTACTTAGACTGTTATTATTAAAGAGAACTTCACCTCTCTGCTTAGCAGAATAATAGTTCAGCTAATAAAATTAACAAAGTGTTCATTGTCGAATCTAGCTGCTGGATATAAAGATATTGATTGGAATATTCTTTGTTTGCTTGAACATTTTTATAATATATTCTAGGAAGAAAAAGTACAGAATGTCAACCAGCACCTCTCTTGTTCTTCTGAGGGGATATTTCATCTATAAATCAAATGTCTTGTCTTTAAAGATCAGGACTTCGTTAATAACTGCATTACATGAGAAGTCTGGATATTTGGTGACTGTTTTTGAGGAAAAAAGAAATGCCGCCTGCTTGTCAGCCAGAACGTAGCCTGGAGGAGCTGAAAAAGGGGCCTCAGGACCGAGAAATCTGGACTCTGACGCCATGTGGGCCACTGAGTCATGCTCTGACCTTGGGTAAGTCGATTTAGCCCTGGTGTCCTATTTTACCATCTGTGAGATGGGAGTGATAACGCCCAGGCTGTTGGGACAACAAGCAGATAACTTCCAGAAAGCCTGTGGAGCTTCCTGGAAATAGCACGCAAGATGTGATTAGGTGCCTGCGTGCTGTGGAGAAGGGTACCCGGTGGCCGTTGGAATGAGGTGAGTTCGCTTTGCACGGACATGGTCAGGGGGCTCTGAACGGAGCTTTTCCATTCTCTCACCGGGTGTCACTTATCTACCTCCCCGCAGACTCCCTGCCACCGTCAGTGCCACCACACACTCAGCAGCGTCTCCACCACCAGACTATTGCTGGAAGAGTCTCTTGTCATCCGCCCTCTGCCCCCAACAAAATCTGAAGTGTCCCCTCCCAAAGCCTACTGTTCTCTCGGCCCCGTCACTTCTTACAGTAATAACGCCAAGAAGAGCCCATAATTACGATGACAGCGGCCTCCATGTTATTTGATAGACTCTGTGCTAAGTGCTTAAAAAAAACCACTGTCTCATTTAACTCTCACTCTCATTACACACCTCTTACAGACATTTCTAAGACTAATAATAGCCACCAACGCCAAAAGACTTCTCCTAAATTGCTCCATTAAGATACGGCTCCTGCCAGGTGATTTACCTACATGATATCATGGAGTCCTCACCATATAGCCAGGTGCGTCCTCATCGTAACGGGCCCTCAGTCCACAGACGGTCCCGCTCGCAGTCTTCCAAATGCTGCTACCCCCACCCCACTACTGTACGTTTTCTCTAACTTTGGCAAGAAGCTGTTTGGTCAGTTTCTCAAGAGTGCGTAGATACCTACGGGGCATGTAATAAACTACTGTAATCAACAAAACTCTCAAGTCTCAGTCGTTTATCACGATAAAAGCTGGATTCTCTGTACTACTAGGGACGATGGCTGTCGGCAGAAGGCTCTGCTCTGTCATTCAGAGATCCAGGCTCCTTCCATTAGGCAGCTCTGTCCTTCTCTACGCCCTTGGTGTCTCCTGTATTTGGCAAGAGGATGAGAAAAGAGAACATTGAGGATGCTGCGGGAGGTTTCCAGGGGCCAGGCTTGGAAATCGGGAATGTCGCTAATGTCCACCATCTAAAGGTCATAGCTTAGTCACATGATCTTACCCAACTCTTGGAGACACTGGGAAAGGTGCTATAGCTTGAGCCAAGGAGGAAAAAGAATAGAAATTCATGACTGTAGAGCAGGCCCTGCTGTAAAAGGAATACCTAGATGGAGCAAGGAGACCTTCTTCTGGAGTAATTCCAGGGTTTAGCCTTTTCAGAGCTGTGTACGTCACCCCTGGCCCTAAGTAACCTCTACAAAACACCAGCTGGGCTGTTCAGCCTCTTGAATAAAAATAAAAATATCTTCCCTGGAAGTTCTGCCTCCCTAATAGAATTTCCTCAGAGCAACAATAGGAAGGCTGACCACTTCCAAGTTCAAAATCTATCAGTGACTCCCCAAGAAAAAAAATCTCCTCTCCTAGCATGTTAGGCCCGTCCTGGGTAGTGGCCCTGCTCACCCCCCTAACCTTATCTTCTGTCGCTACCACAGTGGAACCTCACCTTCCACGGGGCTACGTGTAGTTTTCTGCAAATACCAGGCTCTCCCTCATCCCCAGGTGTTGGCACCTGCTGTTCCCTTTACCTGGAGTGCCCTTCCCGTCCCTGCCAAAAGCTGAAAAGCAAACTCCTCCCCAGCCTTTAACACTCAGTTCAAAAGCCACCGCTTGTTGACGTCTTGCCTGCCGTCACAGGATCCCGTCACAGGGGCTGTCCTATGTTGCTATAGCCATGGGTTCGCATTTTCTCCCAATGGTGACCTTCTCGTGCCACCTCTGACCTATCCACATAACCTCTTGGAAGACACAGTCTTGGAGAGGGAGGCTGGGGTAGTGGGAATAGCAATCTCTCGTTCTTCAAACTGGCTGGCCTCGCTCCACCTACTAGTCACAGCAGTCGCTAGTGTCCCCTGACCCAAAACAGCCAATTTTCACTTCTTTTATTCTGGAAAAGCCCAGGTTTTCTTTTGCTGTCCAGTGTATTGCTTGAAAATACCCCTGTATTGCTTGAAAGCATCCTGATTGGTCACAGCTAACCATGTGACCCCATTTCCCTGCTAGTGATTGGTTGAAGAGAGAACATGTGACTCCATGAGGAGTCATCTGCTATGGGTTACCTTGAAATATCTTTGTTCGTGTAATGAGAGACAAGGGAAAAAATGGACTCTTTTCTGCTTTTAGTGCGCAAGAAAGCCACTGGTGTGTGAAACAGCAGAACCAAGGGGCAGAACCAACCCATAAAGACTAACAAAGGAAAAGACGGAAGGATCCTCTGTCGTCAGTGGTGCTACTGAGCTGCCCTGTTACTCAACCCTCGACTTCCTAACTGCAAACACTTCTTGATCTGTGAGCTTATGACGTCCCCGACCTCTAAACCTCCTGACTCTCGTCGTCTTATCCTTTGCCGCCAAGAGCATTCTAACAGGTGACGATGCATTTTATCATCTGAACAGGAATGCTTTTGAGGGTGCAAGGAATCACTATTAATAATTGCACTGAGACAACCAATGCGAACAAGGACCAAACCAAGCAAAGTGTGATACGTTCATCTTAATGCTGAATTCGATACATCCACGTTCATGTTCAAGTTTATTCGCCTGTTAGACATGAGCTTCCATTTGTTCATCTACAAAACAGGGATGGTATTATCTGATTGGTATTGCTGGTGTGAGAATTACGTAAGAAGGGATGTGAAGCATGTTTAACACATAGTAGGGAGCTGTCCCTCTTCCTACATCCTCAGGAGAATCCTGGTCTCCCTTTTCAGTTCATTTCCCTGCCTCTCCTTCAACGGTTGCCTTACTGGGTCTTCAGGTTCTATCATACAGAATCAGTAAAAGAGAGAATAAGGGAAAAAAGGCCAAGGTCTTGTAGGTTTTATGTCCATTTCACAGTGTCCAAGAAGTACAAGTAGGAACTTGAGTAACTGGAAAATTTCTTTTGGGCTGTCTGTGTTTTATTAACAGCAACAGGGAGCTTGAGACTAACCTACATGGCTCATGGATGATTTCCGGTTGTGAGCGAGTAAATGATAAATGAACGAATGAATGAATGAGTGCCTTACTTGGGCCAACAACCAGTCAATAGTCTGTCTACCAACAATATGGCTTTGCAGTAGCCCATTCCTTTATATTGGACACTCTATGTCCTCTTGTTCTCCATGTCCCAGTTACACAGTAACCTCAGAAATAACGTCAGTCACACCTACGAGACAAATTTTGCAGAGATCTCTGTGTCTCTAGTATTCTTTGGGAAAGAAAAACTGATGTAATAAACAAAGTCATTTTACAGTATCTCTGCCTTCAACTCATTTCAAATCAATCAACATTTATTGGGCACCTATGAAGATTAGGGCACTGAACCTCCCTCCAGAAGTATCTGAATTCTAAGAGGAAAGGAAAGGGCAGTACTTAACCCATAAGCGATCAATTTCAAATGCCCTGCCAAGCCCCCATAGGGGAATATTTGTGTTTTGAAACCTTATCATCCCACTAAATGTTTTTTATTCCTGGCCTACAGGTTTGACAAGTCCTGGAAAAAAACAAACAAACAGGTAGATGCTGATGTTTTAGAAATGAAGGACTCAGCTCAAAGGACAGTCAGCTTCTTGATCGCTTATATTGAAATTATTTCTATAAATATTTAATATGTTTTTCTAAGATTAAAGATATAACACATACGAATTTGGGAGATACAGAAATATGCAAAGAACAAAAGTCACCAATTAGAAAACCACTGGCACTATATTTATTTGTCTCTTTTTCTTGGTGTTTAGATACATACATAGTTCTGTTTTTGGCAAAAGTGGTATCACATACTGCAGATTTTTTTTAGAACTTTTCATTTTATCTATCATTAATACTTCATTCTTTAAGGTCATGGTTTTAATCACTGTATATAATTGTCCCTTCTATAACATTACCACATTTTATGTAAGGATCTACTGCTGAATAGCTAATTTCTTTTTTTCCTATAATATTGTTATGACCATCTTTGTATCTACATCTTGGTGACATCTCTGGCTATTTGCATTCCCTACCACTTCAATAATTGTCACTCTTTTTTTCCCATTTGATAGACAAAACACAATTATCTTGTTGTTTTAATTTGCATTGGTTTTATTATAATGCTGTCTAATATCTTTTTATAGCTTTAACTCACCATTTATATTTCTTCTTTAGAAATTGATCATGCCTATTTCCAGCCTAGTTTTTCTTTTCCTATTTATACATTTATCTATTTATTTATAATAACTTCACCTAGTAAACCAATAATTATTTTACTTTTATTATGTATATATCTTTTTCTACAGTCATCTTCCTTTTGATTTTTTTTTGGTATTTTCTGGTTTTTATTTACCATTTTGTTTAATATGTCACCTGTAGTATTGATTTCTCTCTTATGATTTAAAAAGGCTCCTCCACCCAGTGTCTAGATAGAAGTTCATCTACATTTCTAATTTTTTATAATCTCACTGTTTACAGGTGACAGTCTATATATCAATTTTGCTACAGCATAAAGTAAGAGTTTGACTTTATTTTTCCAAATACTTTATCATGTGTCACAGTATCATTTTTTACCTAATGATCATTTCTCCATTGATTTGAACCTCTACCTTTATCATGAATTATATCCTTATCTATGTTTGGGTGTATTTATGAGATTTTGTATTTAATTTCATTTACCTAAATGTCTATTTTGCATTAGGCCCATACTGTTTGAATCATTGCAGCTTTATAATATGTTTTAATTTGGTAATGGAAGGCGTCTTATTTTTCACATAAAATTTATAGCTACTCTTACCTCATCATTTTCACTTAATTTTAATGAGTTCCTTTAAAAACTTTTTTTTGGAATTTCATTAATTTGAAAAAAAGAAAAACCATAGAAGATTGTAGTTCTTTTTAAAATTCTGATGAGTTCTTTAAAGTTTTGCATTGATTCAGATCATCTGCAAATAATCACATTTTTATCTCTCTCTAGTTTATCTTCATTTTATCTGTTTTTTTTTCTGCCTTATTACATTGGCCAAAAGTTCTTAAAATTATTCAATTAAGCGCTGAACAGGATTCCTGGTTTCAAAGGCCTCCACTGCGATCAAGAAAAGCTAATCACCATTATGTTAGAGGAACACACTTTTAATTCCGTGAAGCTTGGTTGTTGTTCTTGCTTCTCTTCACATGGATTTTGAATTTATCACATACCACTGAGATCTACATCAAACGAATCCTATTGGGCCATCTTATAATTGTGGTATAGATCCTGCTTCACCAACGTGGTTATTCTTCTAATATTGGATTTCCAACTGTGCTCTGAAGAACACATAGGGTTCCCTTGGGAGAATACACAGGAATGGGTTTAGGGGAGGAGGAGAGATGAAAAGAAGGGGAGATTAGGGTTTAGAGAGAGCAAGAGACCCAGAGGAAGGGCTGCCTACACCACCCAGCGTCAACAAACTAAGACTTCCCAAACGATTTTATTTGAACAAAGCTCCTGAAACAAATAAACAGACTTCTTTTACATATGCCATGATGTACCTTCAATGTTTCTTTGTGTACTACGTTCTCATTTATATTCATAAGTGGGTGTGGCCCGGGGTTTCTCTTTTTAATGTTGAATTGGCGTCCTTTCTCCCATTACCTGTAGGAAAGGTTCAGGATGACCCACTTGGCTGGGTTTGCCTGAGACTTTCCAGGGTTTATCACTGAAAGTCCCACATCCCAGGAAATCACTTAGTCCTCTGCAGTTTATAGAGAATGATCATCAACTGTGCAAATATTATTCTTAATTTTTATATAGATTTACAGATATGCACATATACGCATTCATATATTATTCAGTAAAATCATTAATATTTTACTGATGTTCCATGTCACTAAGATTTTTCAAAATGATGACTATAGAACAGTCGTTCTCAACCAGGTGATTGTCCCTCCAGGGGACATTTGGCAATGTCTGGAGATATTTTCGGTTGTTATATAACTTTGGGGTAAGGGGCGCTACTGGCATTAAGCAAGCCAAGGTCAAGGATGCTGGTAAACGTCCTACAGTGCCCAGGACAGCCCCCACCTCAAAGAATCACACAGCCCAAAATGTCAGCAGTGCCGAGGCTGGAAAACCCCGATACAGAGTTACATATAGCGTTCTCTTATAACCTCAAATATCCTCTTTAAAACTTGATATCTTGTTTCTCATTGCTAATGCGGGATACTTAGTGGTTTTTTTTCTTTGTTCAAAGTTTTCAATAACTAGTCCTGGAAACATGTGTTTGTTTTTCAAAGAACAAAGTTTCCTTCTCAAATGTTGGTCATTTTTCAGTCTTTACTTTCTGATTTTCTGTTAACTGCTTTTTCTGCCTTTGCTTGGTTGGTTTGGATGTTCTTTTTCTAACTTCTTGCATTGAAAGCTATTAAGTTTGAATCGGCAAGACCTACGTATGGCTGACACGCAGTGACACACGCTGTGGTTTCACATGATTTCAGCTATCAGAGTCACACCAAAGACAGAGGGAAAGTGGGAGAAATATCGATCACGTTTTCTGTCGTGGCTCCCACAGCTGAATCGATTCAACTCACTATGTTTTAATGAAGCCCACTCACGTCCACAGTTACAAGATGAGTTTTTCTTTCAAAAGCAGACAGAATTTGAGATTGAGAAGAACAGATTCCTAAGGAGACTCAAGTTCAGTAGGGAATAAGGCAAGCATATGAGAGAAACAAGGTTAGGACAAAAAATTAGGACAGCTGGAAGGATGGGTGGGGTCCCCCCAAAAGCACCCACAATGGGTGGAAATAATGGTGGTGGTGAGAGGTCGTGAGAGGAAAGACAGCCCGCAGCTGGGATAAGTATCGGGATTCAGGGTGAGACACCATCACAAGGGCCGTCTTCTCTCAGAGCCCCATGAGCTAGATGTCACCATTCCTACTTCATAGATAAGGACACGGGAGAGGTTCGGAAAGGGCAGATACCTTGCCCGAAGTCACGGGGCTACAAGAGGGAAACCCACATGTGTTTCTGATCCCAGAAACCACCATCTTTTCCACTACGCCACGTTTCCTCGCAAATTACCCCTCACAGGTAAGAATGAGGCTAAGAATCTCACTGTACAGGGCAGTTTCTCCAGCATCGTCCTCCTCCTAACACTTCCGCCTGGAGGAAAGAAAATACCCTCAGCGGAAACACTGGGAAAAGTCCACACGCGGGACATAAATCTCTCATGTACAAGAGCAAAGAAAATCCCCATTGGGGAGGCTCTGTAGATGGCTCAAAAAGACAAAAGTCTGGGAATTTAGAAAGAAAAGCTAAGATGGATCCCACGATGCTCTTCACATTTTGGGGGCACCACCCCCATGGAGATTGATGGCAAGAGGCTTAGTTTTGGATCACGTGGAGGTGCCCACGTGCCCAGTCTGAGAGTGAGGGTGGAGAAGGGGAGAAATGCTTCTGGTGCTTGATATCTGCAGACAGGCGTTTGCAGCTTTGCCTCAGCTTAGGTTTGCCTATGAAACCTCAACTCAACTCTGCAAATGCTAGAGCTTCCCGTTCTCCACAGATGAGGTTGTTTTGCAAAGAAACGCTGGGATTACGTGGGAGGAGAGCGGTCAGATTCAAAAGACTCGTCTCTTGATATATCGGGATATGTTGTTCAGCCACGAGAAAGAAGGAAATCCTGCCATCTGTGACAACGTGGACGGACCTGGAGGGCTGTTACGCCAAGGAGAATTTGTCAGAGAAACACAAATACTCCGTGGTAGCATTATACGTGGAATCTTTCTTTAACAAGCGTGGAACGGTAGAGTAAAAGAGTAGTTGGCAGGGGGTAGGGGTGGGCAAAGAGGAAGAGGTGGGTAAAAGGCACAAACTTTCAGCCATAAGAGGAATAAGGTCTGAGGACCTCATGCATGACGTGGTGACTGTAGTTGGTAACCCAAGTTTGCTAAGGGAGTGCACCTTAAATGTTCTCACCAGAAGGGAGAGAAAGATGTGAGGTGACAGGCGTGTTCATTAGTCAGGTGAGGGAAACGCTTATACAATGTGTCCTCAAAGCACCATGATGTACACTTTAAATATCTCGCAATTGTACTCGTCAGTTATGCTTCCACAAAGCTTAATCTGTAAAAACATGAAAAACACAACTTTAGTGAAGAAGCACCTGCCGCCTTGTTGGAAAAAAACAAATAAATGTCCATTAGGTGTCTGACATGTAGTGGGTGCTCAACTGTGGTAGCTATTAGTATTGATTATTATTCTTTCATAAAGTATTTAATGTTTATTAATATTATCAAGTTAATAACAATTATTGCCATGGCATCATGATTATTATAATTACTAATATGACACATTATTTAATGTACTTAATGACAATATTGTTTTGATTAATATTTAATATAAAACTTTAGTTTAATATTACTATTTTCATGGGTCCTTATTTGGGTGTGGGGGAAGCCAACCCATTACACCATAAGGAACATGAGTAATTTTTATGAACATGACCATCTAAGCAGCAGCTGCTCATCTTTCACTCTGCAGGTTATAGGAAACACCTTATGGGGCGAAAAGAATGAACTCAAGGCAGGCATAAGCCCTGTGACCTTAGGCATAAGCTCCGTGACCTTCGGCGGTTATGTAACTTTTATACCGTCATTTTCTTATCTGTAAATTGCAGGTAGAGTTGTTGTGAGGTTTAATTGGGTTAATTACATCTAACATTTCAGTGGCACGCCAGACATAATGCGCTGTGTATGTATTTACTGTTATAGGTGGATGGTTTCTTCACCTACAGATTGTCCCTGTGGGTCATCCCTGAATTCCTGTGAGGCTGTGAGCTGCCATGTTCCCCGTGAGTCTGACTGGAAAGGTTACTGGTGGTTCTGGCTTAAAGAAAAGTTGGAGAGTCTGTTTGCTTTTTTTTTTTTTTTTCTGCTGTAAAACAAGAACCTGGAATAATATCCTCGTAGCTGAGGGAACCCCACTCTTTTACTGAAATTGCTGGTCTCAGACAAGGCCTTTTTGGTTGTTTTAAAAGTGAGTAGAGAAATTGCCTTAGGAGCAGCACAGCTGTCACTATTCAGTGTTTTCTGGTTGGCTAGCCTATACTCATTTATTCTCTCATTTAACAGGTATTTATTAAGCCCTTACTATGTGCCAGGCACTGTACTAGGAGTTAGGATCCAGCCGTGAATAAGGCAGTGTGAGCTTGTGTGTGTGTGTGTGTAAATATATCTGAGAAATGTATGTATGAGAACTACCTTATAATATTTATCTATTATAAGAGCTTATCATCTTCTCTGTATACATAATACGTGTTATATATAATACAGGTGCTTATAATCCAATAGGCTTTATTCTACTGAAGAAATAAAGAGAACAGCCCATTTGAAACAGACCAGGCCTTCTGTCAAACATCGTTTGCTATGTACAAAACACATGAATAGTTTTTGTCCACTTCGCTCTAATTTAAGGGACGTGAATTGAGCATCTGCTATGCCTCAGACCCCATGCGAGGTACCCTGAGGACACACTGATGAACAAGAAGCGGCCCTCAGGAAGCTCGCGCTCCAGCAGAAGCAGGACCCAGAGAGGCCCACTTCGCAAAGCGCCCATCTCCCCCGCAGGGAAGCAGACGAGGACGGCCGACGGACGAGCTGATGCCTGGGGCCTGCTCTCATGTCACTTCAGCCCAAGCTGCCCGAAGCAGGTACCTCCTCCCTGTGACCTTGGGCAACTGGCCCAAGTTGCCTGAGCCTCAGTTTCCGCAACTGTCATGAAAGTCACTCCTGCCTTATGGGGTCACTGTGCAGATTCGACAAAGCGCTCTACGTCAAGGGCCCGACAGGAAGCGTGGTCCTCTCAAATGCTAGCTGTTACTGCTGTAATGATTTCAGTGAGTGATAGGAGACTGGAAAAGGGTTATTTTAAAGCATCGTTCTGAATTAGTAAGGTGCTTGATTTACTTTAAGAAGACTTTGTTGAGGTTTTTTTTTTTTCTAATGAGAATGGGTCTTACTACCTTCTATTGCATTTTTCTGTTGCATTGGTTGTTTTGGGGGGCTGGGGACAGGACGTACTCTGCTCTAGACAAGTCTTACCAGTCAAATGTCTACATAAGCAAAAGGACCTATCTGAGGGGGATCAACTTTCCCGGGTCATGAGGACCTGGGCACTTTCCTAAGACATAGGACTTTGGGTGCTAAATCCAGGGTGGTCCTGGGTGGACCGGAGTCACTGGTCCCTGTCCTGGGCTTTTGTGTACAACATAGCACATGCACACGTGTGTAACAATCTCCATGTGTGTGCACAAGGGCGAGCCTCAGAAAACAAAAGCGATGACTGGACCACACGCAGCTGAGCTGTCTGGCACGCAGAGAGGACAAGGCCCACGTGACACCGCAGGGACATGAGACCTGCTTCCACCTACCCCTTTCATCTTTCACGGACCTGGCAGGCTTCTAAGCAGGAGTTGGGGACGATCTGTAAGTGATCTGGGCCACGGCTTCCCCTTACTCAGGGCGCCCTGGCTCCAGACAGTAGGTGTGACCCTGAGTCACTCTCCGAGGATGCACCAGACGGGTGGACACAGATGGGAATGTAGGATTAGCAGGTCCGAGCCGTGGTGGCGGCAACGTGATTGCTCTTGCTTTGTTCTGAGGGTTGATCCTGGATTCAAGGTTGACTCTGCTTCTTTCTAGTCATGTGACTTTGGAAAAACAACCTCCCTGCTCCCGAGCGTCAGTTTCCTCTTCGGAGGACGAGATGAGATCATGTGCCCCGGATTTAGTGTAAGAAAGGGCATACGGACAGGACTTCACCTAGGGTAGCCACGACTGACAATCCTTGTTACTATTTTATGAACATTGTTGTGAAATGTATTGATATGATCACATACTGGGAACACAGTTATTTCCCATTCCTCATCCTTTAAGTAAACCATTTAAAATAGCTACAGAATCTCAGACCAACATTTCCGGGCACAACAGCAAGAAATTAGGAGTGAGAGTGAGTCTATATAGAAGTAGTTTTTAAATGATATTTAGGTAGAATGCATTAAAAACACATAGGTTGGATACCAAACCTTTTCCTCCTGCGGGCTTGAAGAAGACAATTCTTCCAAATTCTCTTGATCTAAATGAATCTCTCCCAAAGGCATATTCAGGGAAAGTAGGTATTGTTTTATGAAATGAAAAAGAAAGGAAGAAAGAAAGCAAGAAAGCAAGCAAGCAAGCAAGCAAGCAAGCAAGCAAGAAAGGAGGGAGGGAGGGAGGGAGGGAGGGAGGGAGGGAGGAAGGAAGGAAGGAAGGAAGGAAGGAAGGAAGGAAGGAAGGAAGGAAGCAGGCCAAAGAGATAAAGGAGTTTGGGAAATACTGAGCTACACCAAATTCTATAGATTTCTTTGCTGCAGGACTCATGGCTCTTCTCCATGGATAAACTTCATGGCCTTCCAAGAGAAAGAAGTACATGCTACGGCCTCCCCACTAACTTGACCATGGGGGTGCCCTTTACTCACAGAGCCTCTGAACTCTTCCACTTGGCCACCCAAGCTCTGACTCATTCCTGTACTTGGCCTTTACTCCTGGGTGAGTCTGGGTCCTGTCCACTGACCTCCCAGGAAACTTGGCACCAGACACTAAACAACCACGGGACTCTCCTTCTCTGTCACATGCCTCCTTTGGGGGTAACTGGGTTCCTTTTTCGACCTTCCCAGGGTGTTTCACTTCTCCTAGGAGAGCACTGCCATTTGATAAAGATGATGAAGCTGTTGATGACAATTCACGATGATAAAATCATGACTAGCCAGGCGCCGTGTTTACCCCTGTGAAGTGGGTACTGGTAGCATCCCCATTTTCCAGATGAGGAAAGTGAAGTTCAGGGAGGTTCTGTAACTCTCCCGTGATCACCTCACAGATAATCACACGCATTGCCAGAAAACTGACTGACTTCAGAACCCATGGTCTTAAACTACCTGGTGCAGATTCTCTCAAAAATACAATCGAAGCGCTTAAAAGGACTCAAGCAGGCAGAACTGCATCAAAACGATCCCACACAAGGGCCCTGGAAAACCTCAGCTCCCTCCAAACACTAACTAGGTTGCCAGGGACTATAACACAAGCATCCCAAGGCCCATAAAGTATGGTGGCCAGTGACCCGAGCCTTGGATAACCACTTCACCTTGGCACAGGAAGCAAAGGCATGAAAACCCCACGTAACATGCGCATGTTGTAATCCACAAATGTGCCGGCTCTACTCCGTTTCTGTCATTGGCATATGTTTATTCCATCAGCAGCACCTTGCTTCTTTCTCTCATCTATACAAGGGTTGAGCTCTGCACTCAGGGGATTGCCCCTGCCCCATGACCAAAGGACACTGCCCTCACCTGGGCTTCTGGGAGGCCGAATCCTTCCACTAATTAATAACAGGCCCAGAGTCACCTCCGCCCACTCCTCCACCCCAGCCAGAGGAGATAAGGCACTACCCTACTTCCTGCATCCAACTGTCTCCTTGTCGCGTCCTTGGCGCCACCTCGGTGGCGCCACCTCCCACCCCATGAGGTGGCGGCTTATCATCTGAGGATGAAGTGAAGTGATGCGTGTGTCCACACAGGGACCGACTGCAGAGAAAACTTGCAGGCTTGTAAAAGGTGCTGTATAAATCAATTATTAATACTAATCAGGGCGTAATAGCCCTGTGAGCAGGAGACAGGAGGCCTGGGGACAGGCACCACGCCCTCTTTGACACTGTCCTCCAAGCCAGGTATGTCATGAATGACGGAGAGATCTGAGCAGAGATGACCTCAGAGCAATGAAGATTAACCCCTTGTCCATGCATCTCACCTGGCCTTTCAAAAACTTCCAGCTGATAGCACGGCCTGAGACGGAGAAGGTTCCGGAACTTTGGAACTGTGGGGCACTGAGAGAAAGGTGTTAGCACCAGGACTCAGTTCTGAGCTCTTCACTGAATCCAGGCAGGGCTGTCGTTTGCCCCTCTGGACTCTAGGGAAAACGGTGCCCACCAACAGGTATTTCTCATAAGCGAGCTTGGCCCTTCCCGGCGTTGGTGGTGGTGGTGGGTGGGTGCCCTTCACAGCACCACTGAGCTGGGTTTATTTTCTCAAGCCACTTCCTGTTCCCTCCTGAGAATCAATCACCTTGTAAGCTAGCGACAAAAGGAAAAAATTCACCCAGGTCGTGAATGCAATGAATGAATTGATTTAGCGTTAATTCTCTGATGTCCCAAGACCTTGATCTGGTTTGGGGACCCTCCTGAAACACTCGGATGTCTCTGTGAGTGGTGCAAAAAAATGACACAAACAAAACTGTCCTAGGGGAAAAAAAATCAATTGGGCTCTTTCAGAAATAAATATTATGCATCCCTTGTCACTTGTAGAATCTACTAGTGTCAAGGTGGCAGAAATAGAGAATGAGCAGTAAAATACGAACATCCTAGAGGGTGAGTATCCCTGTCCTAAGAAAAAAAAGTTGATAATAAAAAACAAATATTTGTCTAGCACGAGCTGCCTGAGAATGCCTAAAGAGCAAAGAAAGGTGGCAGAGCAGGGAGGAGGGATCTTGGAGGGAATAAAATGAAGAAGACACAGAGAGAAATGGCACAAGAAGGAGGTGTAGGGATGGGTGAGTGGTGGTTGATCTTGGCAGCAGACACCAGCTCAAAGGAGGCACCTCAAGTCATCTCTTTATCACCTTTTTTATTCTTTCTCTTGGCCAGTAAAGGTGGTATGGTAGGCAGAATAATGGTCCCCCCCGCCAAAAGATGTCCCCATTCTGATCCCCAGAACCCCCAGGACCCGTGAATAGGTTTCCTTCCATGGCGAAGGGACTCTGTAGATGGGATTAATTTCAGGATCTTGAGATGGGGAGATGATCCTGTATTCTCCAGGTGGGTCCAATGTAATCACAAGATGCTTGTAAAGAGGGTGGCGGGAGGGTCAGCGGAGATGGCAAGGACAAGCAGAGGTCAAAGTGATGCAACTGCTGGCTGGGCAGAAGGGAAGGGGGCTACAGGCCAGGGATGCGAGCAGCCTCTGGACGCTGGAAAGGGCAAGGAAACGGGTCCTTGCTCGAACCTGCAGCAGGAACGCAGCCTCGAGTTCAGAACTTCTGACCGCCAGAACTGTGAGATGCTACACACGCACTGTCCCAAGCCACTGCCTCTGTGGTCACTGGTGACGGCAGCAATCAGAACCTGATACAGGGGGCATCTCCGGGCTGTCCTCCAGGCTCAGCTCTCTGAGGCATGGCGCTCACTTCACAGAAACACACTGCAGAGTGGCCGTCAGCTGTGGGGTAGTGCACATGATTCATTTCTCATGATCCACTGCTAACGATTAGGAATCACTTAGTTAAAACCTCAGAGTGGGTTCATGCATTTACTCCTTTGTCCGATAAGTGGTTATCCAAGGGGCCAGGCTCTCTTCCCAGCCTTGGGCACACAGACGTGGAAATGGCAGCCTATAATGGAGAGACACGTGGTGACAAAGCGAACGCCTAAAGGACCCTCATCCCTGTGGACGGTGATGAGGGCCATGAAGACAATAAAGTGTAGGTCAGTGAAGGCTTCTGAGGAGGTGACATTTGAACTGAGATGAGCCTGGGCAGCCCCACGGCGGGAGGTCTGATGAATAGCAAGGTGGCCGGTAAGGCTAAAATTGAATACAGCTCAGAGGGGCTGATAATTAAGTCAAAGAGGTAGCTAGGGCCAGATCACATAAGGTCTTACAGGCCACAGTAAGGAGTAGGATTTTAGTTCAAGTGAACGGCTAGCCATTGGAGGAGGGTTTTCTACAGAGCTGAGGGATCCTTTCTAGAATGTTCTAAAAAGACCTATGGTTATCATTTAACAATATCACTGTCCATTGCATTTCAGGGCGCCTCCTTGAGGCTAAGAGAGATGAAGCAGAGCTGACCCTAAACTTACCTACACCTACCACAGAGTGTTTTCTGCAGGTCAGCATCTCTGGGCAGGCGTGCAGCGGAAAGAAACAGGGCTCTAAATCAGCGTTTCCCAAACTGTGTGACCCAGGGACCCTCAGCATCAGAATCCACGAGGCCGTTATTTAAATTAGCAGAGCCCCAGGCCCCATCCCAGAGCAGTGAAATGAACATCTCCGTGAACCGGGCCCTGGATCCTTCTGCTGGAGAAGCATCTCAGGAGGCCCGATGCCAAGGACAGCTTGAGCCCTGCTGGCCACCGTAGGGAAGACACTGTGGGTGGTGGCAGAATCCCGAGGGGGTCAAAGAAATGAAGGGCCAATCTGATTTGGGGTGCTCAGGCTACCTTTCTGTAGATACATACCTCACAGGTACCTCCCAACCCAGTTATTTCAAGGTCCTATGGTGGCACTAAGTGGGCTAGGTTTGCATAGATTCTCTCTCTCGTTATTGTAATTATGCCCTTGAAAGGATAATTTGCACATCTAGGAAAATGTTTCTCAAATTCCAAAGGGCACACAGAGAAGCCCCTGGGACCCTGTCAAAAAGATTGAGTCGGCAGGTCTGGGGCGGAGCCTGGGATTGTGTGTGTGCTGGACCAGCTCGCGAGCCACCTCGACGCTGCTGGTCCATAGACCACACGCTTCACTTCGTGAGGGTGTAGACATCCAGATCAACCGAATCCGCCAGCAGCCCCCAAATGCACAAACCTCCAGTGGAAGCCGGGTAGTAATTACCCTCTAGGACACCCACACCAGAGCTGGAGTGCAAATCTCCACTCTGACACCAGTTGTGGCATTTGGGGTAAGTTACTGAATGACCTTGTGCTTTAGTTTCCCCATCGATAAAACTGGGGTAACAACAGCATCTGCCCCCCGAGAGTCATTGGGAAGATTCGGGGAGCAAATACAAGCAAATCACTGCATGTCCTCAGTGCCCAGCAGGTGACAGCTGTCAGTCTTGATGCTTCTCTCCCCATTCAGACATAGCTTCAGAAGGGCAGCTTTTGCATCTAATTTTTTTCTGCCATACCCTCTGTGTCAAGCCTGAATTCTGGCTCATAGTAAGCGCTCACTATGCCTGAGAAATGAATGCGTGAATGAATGAATGAATGAATGAACAGAAGCACACAGAATCTAGTAACCTCCAAGGTCACCGTCAAAGGAAAAACTAAGAAGCAGCGGGATTCGTATTGGTTGAACACCGAGGTGCTGGGCATGTTGCCCGTTGCTTTTTAGACATTATTATACGGCTCGTTCTCCCCAAAGCCCTAAGGTGTAGGAAAGGGAAGCTCGGCAGGTCGAGGCTTCCAGAAGTAAAGATACTCCCCCATGATCCCACGGCTCTTATATGGAAGAGGCAGAGTTCAAAGCCATTTCGACCCAGGGTTGCTTTTCCTCATTAGCCCCGCACACCAAACCTTCTCCGGGCCCCCCCATCCCCACCCCCACTATTTTCCACTAAGAGAGTTTGTCACATTGCCTTTGATCAGCTGGAAGGCCAATGCAGTCCTAGCTCATGGCATCTGCCTGGGGCCCTTATCTTTATTAACTGTGAATTTATCTCCCTGCAGAGATAGGGCTCTGGGTGAAGGGCCCCTGTATCTACACCTGGGCAAGTCTTACCTGCTTCAAACAGGTCAGCAGGCAACCGGGAGCCTTTAATTGCCTTCTTCCTCACCTAGCTCCCTCCTCTGCATTCAGACTTGCGCTGTAAACACAGTCCCCAGGACCAAAGGTAAGGGGGGTGAGGCATGAGGGTATTAACCTGTAATCCTGATAAGACCAATGCATTTCACAGCCCCATAAATTAATTCTCGTCCTCCATGGCCTGCCAGGCACGCAGAGGTGAAGAAGGGCCAACAAGTGCACAGGTAGGGCAGAGCAATGCCATCAGAGCAGCAGGAGGCCACCCCGAGTGTCACCCTCCCAGCAGGTGAAGGGGCTGATGACCTAGTCTACATGGCCTCACACAGTTCACCTTACAACCAATGAGGAATAAGTAGGTGGTTTTTGTTTCTTTGCCAAAGCAAAGATTTCCCCAAAACCAGGACTGAAAAGCAGCCTCCCAGACGGGGCCTATAATTAGTGTAGAAAGTAGAGTGACCTAAAAGCTTGACTGAACTCAGTTCGGCCTTGTCAGTCAAAGGTTGTCACGCTGGCTTCAGGAGCCACCTCAGCGAGAGCCATTTCCCATAAGGCCAGTGGCTCTAAAAAGTCTTCTCTTATGATACTTGAAAGATGGGTTCAAAAGTCTTCTAGATAGTTCCCAAGTATTTCTCTGAAAGCTCGTCGATGGCTAGTTTTCACACTTGTTTACTTCCTTTGAATGCAATTTTCCAAATGCCCATGAAATGCCAGATGCCAAATATCATCATAAGGCCCTGGGGATAGGACCGCGTCCCAGACGTATAGTCATGGTTTCCTGAAATTCCTGATCTGGTGGAGGATAAGGACAAGCCTACAGGGAACCATAATATACTATGACAAACCATGTGACGAAAGAGACAAGCAGGTGGCATGTGGACAAACCCCCACAGCTCGCTTTTGCTACACAGCAGACAGCTTCTCCGATCTTCCCCCCGTTTGGAGGAAGTATGTGGAGAATTCCAAATCATGTCATGATTAGCTGACACCGATTTACAGGGGGGAAATTACAGTTCTCATTGGTAGAACACATCCCCAAGCCATCGCCTAATATATGTGCAGATTTTCTGCATCTCAAGATGATCTACTCATCTGCTCTCTGCACGTATAGATGGAATGAGATGGTCCACACTTCAAATGTTTTTAAAAGTGTCATCGGAGTTGCTGAAAGCAAAATGAAAATGCACTTAGGCATAAGAAAGAGGGCGAGTCAAGTGTCTTTAAGAGTTCAGCTTTGAGAAATTGGTTTCAGGATAGAGATATGATTAAATTGGAAGACATCTTGACCTGAAAAATATGTTCACCTCCCTGACTTATTAACAACAAAACAAAACAAAACAAAACAAAACAAAACAAAACAAAACAAAACAAAACAGAAGGAACTCAAAACCACAACCTGATTTTCAGAATCAGTCCATGCAAATATTCTTGCTTAAAGATGTCCCTGATGATGTTACTTATACCACAAGAAATTGGAAATATCTTAAAAGTCCATTAATAAGAGAATGGTTACGTAACAATTAAGCAGCAATTAAAGAGATATAAAAAGCTTTTACTGCCATGCAAAAGAAATGCTTCCGATGCTAGGGAAAAAGCAGAATACAAAGTGAAGTTTTATTTTTTAAAAAGTCGTGGGTTTGTATTTTTTAAATCAAGGATAACAAAGACACCAAAATGTCAACAAACACTCACTCTGGGTAGCTGAGATAGCACAGTGATCCAACAGGTAAGATTTGGTGTCAGAGACATATGTATCACCACTTTCTAACTGACTTGCTTTGAGAAAATTAATATTCTCTCTCCACCTTGCTTCCTAGTCTGACAAATAGGGATCATAGCAATATCTGCCTCCTAGGGCTGTTGTAAGAATTTAAACAAAAAATAACACAAGTGGAGAATACAAAATAAATGTTCAATAATGAAAGCTATTATGTGTATATATAAGATAAAACATATAGGTGTATAATTTAATACACTTTTCAAAATTTAAATATACTATATATTGCCATTTGAAAGAGATAGATACGAAACATTTTTAAATTTATAATGAAAAACAATCAGAATCCTTGATGTCAAAGGGCCTTCAAATAAATTGGGTTAGTTCCCTAAAAAGCAAAATATATTGGGCTTTGGCAGGAATTGTGGTGATTACTATATCTGAGCAAGAAGTTCTGATCCTTCTGATAAGGATCATTTCTTACCTCCTTAGAGACATTTTCAGTGAAATAATGAGAGAGGATTAGAGTCTCTGGGTGTCTGTCCTATGAATAAAAAGTACAGTTGTTTCTTGAAAATGGAGAGGGGAATTTTTACTGTCCAGGTAAAGTGAACTTAGGAAGAGCTAAGTAACGCAAAGGACTGACCCTAAGAAGATAAATCCCCAAGTAGTCAGAACTTTCAACTAACTCATTGCCTTTACCCTGCTCAAATTTTAGAAGACAAACAGGGAAGAAAAAATGGATTGTGGTAGACAAAGAGACAAAGCTTCCCAAAATAACTTCCCTGAGTCTTGATCGTATCCCCAGGACCCCCCGAGACTGACACTGAAGGCAAAATGAGGGAGTCACATGGGGAAGTGCGTTGTCATCCATTCAGATTCTCAAAGGAATCTGTGATCCCCCCCAAATTTTTGAGAGACTCTGTCTTACATCTTCTCACCAGGATGAGAAGATATATTTAAAATGATAGATCATAAGCTCCGCCAAGGAAACATACAATTGTCTTTCCTGCACTGGCCTAGCTCACCCCTGTGAGCCTGGCACAGAGTAAATGAGTAAATGAATGAATGAACGAATGAATAGCTACTGTGGGTCAAACAGGATCCAGAGAGTACTCGCATGAGTCGAGGGGATGCCGGGCACTAGGATGCCATGTTAAATCTCAGTTCTGCATAAACATCACCTTGGCTGAACACCCAGTTCCCTGAGCAGACTAATTAACATGCAGCGTCTGAAGCCTTCTAGCTGGAGAGCTGCAGAGATGGAAATGCAGAGCAGGGCCAGCCCGTCCAACCAACAGGCTGGGACTGTGCAGAGTAAATATTTAAACATGGGAAGTTCAATCGCCGTTAAATAGGTTCAGTAAAGGCTCATTTTTTTTTTTTCAAAATCGATACTCTAATAGTAGCGCACCAGCCTTCAACAGAAGGGAGGCAACTGGGTTGAAATCATTTTGGGATCACAAGTTAACAGGAGTCCTCTCAGACAGGTCCCCTAAGCTGGTAACAAAACAAAACAAAACAAACAAACAAAAATGCAATCATGCAGTTGTCTCTTATGATCAATTTCCAGGAAGCTGAGGGGGACCACAGATTTGACCTTTGTCGGGTGGAGGGCAGATATAAGGTAGGAAAAACAAGGATGACGAGGGAATACCGAATCCATGACTTTTCTCTGGGATTACTGAAACAGTCAAGAACTTGGCTTTTTAACCTGGTTGCTAGTAGTAGCTGTGTGACCTTGAGTAGGTAAGTTAACCAACCTGAGTGTGTCCAATGCCACGAGGGTCCTCCCTGCCTCTCCTTGGTCTTTACCATTTCAATACAAGTAAGTAAGTGGTCAGACTTCCAGCTCTCAGCATCTGGACTCGGCCTGAGGGCTTTGCCTGGAGTCAGACACGAAGAAAGTGGCCTGGGGACGAAAAGGAAAGGCCCCATGCGATCACTGACTGATGAGAGCTGGCCCCTTATCTGCAGTGTGTGCTCTAAACCAGCGGTCCCCAACATTTTTGGCACCAGGGACTGGGGCTCCTATGAGAATCTAATGTCTGATGATCTGAGGTGGAGCTGAGGAGCGGCTGTAAACACAGATGAAGTCTCATTGGCTTGCCCGCCGCTTGCCTCCTGCTATGCAGCCTGGTTCCTAACAGGCCACAAGCAGGTACCAATCCACACACAGCCTGGAGGATGGGGACTCCTGCTCTATACCACCTCTCAGTGTCCCAGCTGGGATGGAGGCCCCACTGCCCACAGAGGTGGCCCGCTACTGCACACTCCAGGTTGGCTGCCTTCTCTTCTGTGTTCCCTACTCCCCATCTCGTGCTCTGGGAGCACCTTCCAAATAAAGCACTTGAATTCACCCCAAATCCTGTCTCAGCTCAGGGCATCCCTATGGGTTACCCAAAAAAGACTTGACGCCTCTGTATCTGTAAACTAGGAACAACAACAATATCACCTACCTCGGAGACTCGCCGTGCAAACTCAATGGGAAAAACCACAAAGCATCTGTCACAGTGCCGGGCACTCGCCCGACACTCACCAGACACTCCAGAAACGCCGGCCGTGGTTATCATTAACTCCACAGGTCAAAGTAAGAATCCTTCAACTCACTCCAAAGACCCGGGGGTGAAGGAATGGTTCTTGTTTTCTTCTTTCTACTTTTCTGAGTTTATTACATTTTGAAAAATGAGGAGAGCTTAAAAGCAGCCAGACATCAAGGAACCCAAGAACCAGGCTCCTTGGGTCCAAGACGCAGCCCTGTCCACCGCACGCAGTGGGGTCGCTACTGCGCTCTGTGCCTCTTTTTCCTCAGATGTGAAGTGGGGGGAAAGAGCGTCTCCCTCTTTTAGGGTTTTGGGGAGGTTTTAATGCAAACATATATGCAAAGTACTCAGCCCAGTGGCTGCCACGTGATACAGGGGAATAAGCATTAGCTGTCACGATGAAAAGGGGATTAATATATAATAGAGAAATACTACATGCATTTGATGCATATTTAGAGTCTTTCCTGGATAAGGAGTAACAATTGTTCAACAAGTTTCCTATTAAGAATCAGGCAAATAAAGCTTCCAGTAGGTTGTTTTAAATAAAAATACTTTACTGCCTTTACCCTAGAAAAAAAAGGCTACCATAAGTTATCAAAACAACAAAAACACATATTAGTAATGGCAAAAGGAAATGGCTAGAAATTGATATTTTCAAGATGATCTATTTCAAGAAAAAAAATATGGCAGATGTTTGCTTATGTATGGCGGTGGGGATGGAGAGAGAGAGAGAAATAAATAAATCGATCATATAGTTTTACCTCCCATAAAAAGAAAACCTAGTAAAGGGAAATTGGGCTCAAATTGCACACAGGTGCCCAGAACGAGATGAGCACGTCAGCGAAAGCCCTCAAGGAAACGACGGCAGCCGTCACAGGCTCGAATCTGCGGAACGTTCTGGAGCGGATTACGTCGTACCTCGAAACGGCGACTTACGCACTCCCCTGTTCACCCAGGCATTTCTATCCACTGCCCGGGTGTCCCGTATACTTTCCACGTCAAGTATAACAACAATAACAATGACACATGTTACGTATTTCTCACTGTGTCCCAGATCTGGGGTTCAGTCCTTTACTTCCCGCAGAAACCCTGGGGAAGGGATACGAACACCCTCCCTGTCCGGTAGAGGAAACTGAGGCACAGAGAGTGCAGAGGCTTGTCCAAGATCACACAGCCGGGATGTGGGAGGACCAGGCCGTGAGCTCGGGCATGTCGGCTCTAGAGCCCCACCTAGCGTCAACTCTGTGCTCTACGTCTCTAGACGCCGGGCACGTATTTGCCATCGGTAATTTTCCACCCGGCTCTATTCTCCCCGCATGTGCCCTATGCTGAGTGCTATCCTCCTTCCACAGCCTCAGACACCTCCACTGAATCCTTCTTAACACAACACTCCACGTGGCCACGACCAGGCCGCTGAAACGGGCACGGGTGTTAAAGCCAATCTGACCGTGGAACCAATGTGGACCTTCTGACCTAGAGCCGGTTCTAGTAACATCAGCCAAAAAGGACCTCACAGAAAGGCTATGTGAGGACTCAAAACGAGTGAAGAAAAGACTCACAAACCAGGAATTTCCTGGGGGTTTTGAGAACAGGTTAAGTTGACAAATTTGTCTGGACACTGCCACTGAAATTCATGTGTTCTAAGCATATTATTTTCCCGTCCTCGAGTCTTTCTGCTCAAGATTTAACTGTCCAAGAGAGTATACAGGTTTGCCGTAGGTCATTTGTCCACTAGACCAGAGTGAAGATGAGTGAGTGACCACGAAGGTACTGGAAATACTATATTAAGGGGGAAAAAAAAATACACTGGGCAGCCCAGAACTGGGCAGCCACCAGCACCACCAACTATTCCCTGTGCCAACTCCGATCCAGCCAATTAACCAGGCCCAAGAATTCCCGCAGGACTGCTGGCTGCTGACCAGCTTAATAATCGCTTGGTTGGCAAGTCATCACTGAAACTGATGATTATAAATCGAGCCTGGGTGTCTTCACCTGGGGAACTAACTCATCAACCAGAGAAAGAGCTGGCAAGCTCCAGGATGGGCCTCTGAAAGCCTCTGATGAAATTAGCCCGTTGATTAACGCAATTAGCGCCATTAGGAAAGGAAGTTGTTAACCTAAATCAATTATCCACAGACATCTATCATGCTAAGTGTTCCTCTTTGTCTTGGGCATATTGCACTGTTGGTGTTTCAGTGGTGATGTCCATTAAAAATAAATGATTATTGTTGATTTTCTATTGATACAGCTATTAATGTATCAGTGCCTGTGTGTATAGGCCGCTTACGTGTAGTGTACAGAAAACGGATGTGCGGACAACAGGAAGTGGGTATTGACTGTCATTTCTCCATTCAGGAGGTAAATATTGACCGGCGAAAAGCCCTGTGAGTTTACGATGGGCTAAAAGGCAAAATGTTCGTATCAGCTCAATTTCCCTTTAATTACTCGGACCATTTATCTTCGGCCGTGCAGAGGTTCAGACGCGTGGATGTAATTCTTTATCTTGGCCTCAGTATCTAACTCAGCCTCCCCGATCGTGGCCCTAAAGTTCTGGTGACCATCAGTTTTGGATCTTGATGATAATGCTTGTTCTTTATCATCAAGATAAATGTTTCCCCAGAACATTTCCACTACTTGAGCAAATTTAAGTCTTCTCTTTCAGTCTTCCACACTAACTATAATAGCATTTTTAAAATCCAGCACCAAACGCAAAGAACGATTGTCCGTGGTCGTAACACTCAACACTGATGGAACTCCTCTACCACTCAGCCTTTGCATAGATCTGTGAGAGTTACCTCCATCTTATAGAATGATAATAAAAATAATAATAATAGCTATTGCTTAGATGCCAGGTACTCCTTTAAGCCCTTTCCAGGTATGAAGTAATTTAAACTTTCAACTAGCTCTGAAGGTGACATTGTGATGATCATTTTACCAATAAGGAAACTGAGGCAGAGTAAAGGTGAGTCCCGATACACAGCCAATACATAGTAGCATAACCCAGTTATTCTGATTGTCCATGCTTCTCTGTCTGTAACTTAAAGTTTTGTAACAGGTGTCAAGTGTCAGAAATATACTGCCCTGCTGTCTTACACACCCGTGTGTGTGTGTGTGTGTGAGTGCATGCGTATGCACGAGAATTCTCCCCACCCCACCCCCACCCCCCCAGATACAGGAATGGAAATTTAGCCAGTTCAGGTAATTTGCTAAAGCAATCCTGCCACTAAATGGAACAAGAGGCTCCAACCCCAAACTCTCCTCTTAGGACAAGACAGAGTTTGAGACAGAGCGATCTTTTAAGAGAAATAGAGAGTTTTTTAGTTTTTCATCATGGTTGTTGTTTTTGGAAGGAAGGATCGGATCCGTCCATCACAGCAGGGCCTGGGATTAGCACCACAGGAATAAAAACGACGTAGAATGCTTTACGCTCCCACTGGGGCCAAGAAGATGATTACAACATCCAGAAATATCTGCTCGATCGATTGGAGTGACTAGATTCAACGGAGCAAGTAAGTCCGGGCAGGGTAGGGAAGGGGTGTTGCCCAGGGCAACCCCCGGGAGCGTTCACATGCAGAAAATCTCCACAGGAAGAGAAGGGCCGATTGTCGCGAGCACCCCGCTCGCTGATGGTGCGAGAAGGTCAGACTCTTCCAGAGTCATCAGAAGGAGATTGAAACAGGGCAAACCAGAAAGGCAAGCCGGGCTTTCCCCTGGGAGCTGAATTGTCAAGAATTGATTTTAAAATGTCTTAGGACTCTCTGCCAAGACAACGCTTCTTCAGCTGGTTAATTAAAACTGGGTGTCAGCAACGCTTGGAAACCAGCAGGAGAGGTGTCAGCTTTGGGGCACGGCTGGGGGAAACCTCACAGGTTTTGATCTCTGCGGGGGGAATGGCTCGCTCGAGGACCCTGGGCATCTCTGGGTACAACAAGCAGGAGAAGAGGATGGTGTCCATCTTGGGAGTCCATCCAGATGGACACCTTCCTTCATTTCATTTACAATTACATCCCTGTTTCCACGGAAAGGGTGAACTTCAGGAATGAGATTTCCATCTCCCTTTTCATCACTGTTAAGACTAAACGTTCTTTAACGGTGATGATTATGCTATGTGAGGAAAACCCCAGACTATCATGCGTTGCCTTCATGTCAGAAAGAACTTAATTAGCTCGGTGGTTGGTTGGATGCTATGGCAGGCAGCCTAATGGCCCCCCGGAGATGTCTCCTCCCTAATCCCTGAAGCTCCAGGGACCTGTGAATATGTCACCTTATGAGGCAGAAGAGATTTGGCAAGTGTAATTAAAGGAAAGCTTGTGAGATGAGATGATTCTGGATCATTCAGATGGGCCCTACACGTAATAACTGGGGTCCTTCCAGGAGGGAGGTGGGAGGGTGGAAATGAGAAAGATGGGAAGGGTGACGCAGGCCATAAGCCCAGGTCTTCAGGCGTCCTCTACAAGCTGGAAATGACACACGGATTCTCTCCCACAGCTCCCAGGAGGAGCCCAGCCCTGCTGACATCCCGACTGGAGCCCCAAAAGGTCCGCTTGGGGTTTCTGACCTTCAGAACTGTAGATTTGCGTTATTTTAAGCCACTAAATTTGCGTTCATTTGTTACAGCAGCAAAAAGAAACTAATACAGTGATCTCGGTGCTTGCTTTACCCGAGAAAGGTCTTGAGGCCACTTCGAACGACACATAAAATGAGACAAAAAAATCATCGAAGGTAAAAGTAAGTTCGGGTGACTATTTCCTCACCCCCCGAAAAAAGACAAAAACCATCCAGGTTGAGAGCTAAACGGCGAAGAAGGAGGCTCAAGGTCCTCCCACATGATTTGGTTTATAGTTAGCAGGTGGGCTGCCCATCATCTGGCTCTCAGCTTCCTGGCAGCCCATGTACGTGCAAAAGACAAATCAGAAGGTTGTGTGATTCCCTAGTGTCCGCACAAAACCAAGCGGATTGCTCAGGAGAACAGCTATCCGTCATATTAAGGCCACTTCTTGGCATCTCCATCAACATCCCCATTGTGTGATGAAATGACACAGAAGTCACCTGGTCATTCATTCCCTCTGCACCTTGCCTGGGACATCTCGGTGGTGTCTGGGTGCTGAGATACAGTGCAGTAAGATGGGGATGATCTACTTGGGGTGGGGGCGGGATGAGAGAAGCCCAGAAGAGGCATCTCACAGCCTGGGCACAGCGAGGAGAGATTGCTTCCCGTGGCATGTGGGTCGAGTCTTGAAGACTGGATGGGGGGTGACCAAGCAGGGAATGCATAAACGTGGGTGGGGAGGGGACCTAGGGGAGGTGGGGAACAAGGATATGGAATAAATACAGATGCCCGTGAGCCAGGAGTGCCCAGCAACTGTGATGCGTTACGTAGACCAATCCCCCAAGATGACAGAGAAGGGGTCGGGGAGGAAGGCCTGGGAAGTACGGAGGGGTCAGGTCCTGCCTAGAGAGTTTCTACTTTTAAGACTCTCCCCTAGAAAAGAGCATTTAGCAGTGGCGGGCCACAGGTGCTACCCAAACCCCCTCTCACAGCATCTTCCCCAAGAATGACATTCTCGGGAAGAACCTGGGTTTACAAACTGGCTATTGTTTATCCCTCACTCTGGAAATGCCACCTTTTCTCTTATTTTATGAAGAAACAGTCTAAATGCACTTGGCCCGCATTGCACAGCAGCCAAGGGACCCAGTGGGGGTTGGACTGGGTCCGAAGTGCGTGCTCTCCCATTGGACAAGATGCCTGTCCTTCAAGGACCTTGGGATTTAAAGAAATGGCGAGTTATAGTTCGTCCTCACCTCTGACCCTTGAAATGACTATCATGGATGAGAATGAGCTTCCACAACCAACACGCCTTCATTCATTTGTTCAGTAAACATTCATTCGTGGCTTATGAGGTGCCAGGCACGATGGACATGGGACCAAACAGACAGTGTCCTTGGCCTTTTGGAGCTTGGATTTGGAGGAAGAAAGACAGCCCATGCACAAAGCTATGTCAGGTGGGATGAATGCTAAATAATCCATACATCCAGGCAAAGGGTCGAGATCCATCACAGTGGTCATGCTGGAGCGGAATGGGGGTCGGGGAGGAGGATGGGTTGGGAAGGAAGAAGGCACAGGTGGGTTCAGCAGAAATAGCTATATGTTAACTCGAGTTGAGTGGTGGGCTCACAGGTGTTTATGTTACCTTTGGGCTTCCATAACTCACGTAGAGGCTGCGTGAATTCTTCTGGATGGGGTGAGTCTCCACTGACAAACATTTCAGAGGGTTGGGGGACACTAGTTTGCAGGGAAAGCCTCCACGTCGACTTGGCATCTAAGCAGAGGTGTAAGGAAATGAGAGCTGGTGCCACGCATGCAGAAAGCGTGTGTCCAGGCAGCGGGGACAGCAGGTGGGACGGTCCTACGTGCTTCGGGAACTGTCACGATCAACAGTAGCAGCTTGGAATACAAAGCTACCCAGCATCTCTGATAGATATGGGTGTTCTCTACGTTTTATACTATTCTCTCACTTACGCGAGGCCTTCGAAGGTGATTTAAAAAGCCACTAATCCATGCATTCGATTATTCGTTTTGTATTTATCAAGCACTTGCTGTGTGCTTATCGCTGGCCATAAAACCAGTGAAAACATGCCCCGTGCCTTTGAGGAGCTTATTATGGTGTGGAGAGGCCACTGGGGGAAAGACACTGGGGAAGATGGACAAGCCGCCAGACGCTCATCTCGCCTTTCCTATGACCCTCGCCCCTGAAGAATTTGGTTTGGGTTCTTCTTCTAATCTCAGCTAGCACATCAGGGTGCCAATTCCTGGCGGAGCAAACCCACCCAGGTTGGGAAGTTAGCTCATGGCTCAAGAATCAGAGGTGGCGACTTTGATGTTCCTGGCCTTCCCCACCCTGGAAGGCGCCATGCAGCTGATAACTTTTCCAGCCAGCCTGGATCCAGAGAGCCCTGGGCCCCCACGGACTGTCTGCGCCCAAGATGTGCTCACATGCCTGCCTCAAACGGCGACAAACAGAGTCACGTTTAGGACATTCCACCAGACCTGTAGACTCCCCGGAGAATTAGCACAAACTTCCCAGCTGTCTCCCCACGACCAGCTGCTAGGGAAATCATAGGAGAATGGGGGAAAGGGGGTGCTTTGTACAAAAGGGAACACTCTGCCTATGCAGGGTAAAGGTTTCTCAAGTGCCCAAGGCATCAAAGAAGGTGGGATCTGCAGTAATAACTCCAGTTTTGGGGGGTTACTCTTCCCACTCGCTCAAGCGAGAGCTGAGCGGTCTGTACACCGAGCTGTCCCTGCTTCCTTCTGAAGAAGAGCTCAGAAATACACAGACAAGTCACCTGAATGCTCGAAAGGTTTAAAACATAGAATTATCCTGTGCGCCAGCAATTCAGCCCCTACAGATATGATATACCCTCCGAACTGAAGAGAGAGACTCAAACAAATGCTTCTCCACAAAGGTTCCTAGCAGCATTATTCACCAGAGCCAAGAGGTGAAAATCACCCACCTGCCCATTAATGATAAATGCATAAACAAAAAAATGGGATAGGATTCATCCACAAAAAGGAATGAAATTCTGGTCCTTAAAAATACGATGCTAGGTGATGTACCCCAGATACAAAAGGGTGGCTTATGCTACGATTCCATGTATATGGAATGGATGGGATAGATGACTGCTTAGAGACAGAAAGCAGATTGGTGCTTGCCGAGGGCTTGGGGGAGAGGAAATGGGGCGGGACTGCTTACTGCTATATTTTGGGGTGACGACGTGTCTTGGAACTAGACAGAGGTGGGGGTTGCGTAACACTGTAAATGTAGCGAGTGTTTCTTTAAAATAAGAATTGTACACTTTAAAATAGTTAATGTTAAAGAATGTACATTTCACCTCAGTTCAAGAACGAACAGCTTATTTGGCTGCTCTGACTGGCCCCCGTTCTCTCACTCAGTTCTATGGATGCTCGTGGCCACTGCCAGGTAACCACTGGCACCGCCACGTCTGTTCGATACCACTTTCTTTTGCCAGTTGGTTGGGTACCGCCATCTCCCATAGAGTAAGCTGCTCGGCTGAGAATCTGGAGTCCCAGAGAAAGCGAAGTGTCCTGGTCCCTTTACTCTGCATCCTGCCCGAGTGCAATGCCACACCTTACACGTTCAGTGAAACACTTCCCTTGAATTTGATTCCGAGCAAAACGCAGCAACAGGCAGGAACCACTCGGAAACCAAAAGGGTCTGCCAAGAAAACGATCAATTTGGGGGGCCCCCGTGCCAAACCTACACCGGAGTCCTTTCAACTTAGAACCTGGTGGAAGGATTAGCCTTTGCCATTCACATGCCTGCATGAAAGCCAGTCTGTCTGAGCAGAGACTCCTGTAGGCACATCCCGGCCCCAAACGGCAGACTCTCCCTGCCCTTTGATAAAGCCAGACCTGCTTCCACAGATACGTGGCAGGGGAATAATGAACACCTGCTAAGAGAATAAGGGAAGCTTATGGGGGCAGAGGGGGAACCAGGCTACACATGAGCGCTTTGCATTGTACATCATCTGGTAGAGAGCGTACGGCCGGTAGAGGATGAATTATTTCTTCCCAATTCGGCGCCACCATCCATCACAGTCCATGTTCGGCCAGCCATCTGGAAGGTTTCAAAAAAACCCCAGAATGGGAGCAGAGTTACACAGCAGTCACAGCGGCAAGCCTTTCAAAATGGGTTATGACACATACACACATAAAAATGGCTCCCTGTTCGGAGGAATTTCCTGTATGCTGTGTGCCCCCCACTCGAGTTCCCCCATTTCATCCTCTCGGCAAAGCTGTGTGAGGCGGGAGCTGTCACCATTCCCATTCGCAGATGAGAAAAAAACCGAGGCTCAGCGAGGCCTGCGGAATCCCGCCGCTTGGTCACGCAGGTAGAAAGGGGCAGATCTAGGAGATGAAGGCGGATCGCGCTGACTCTGGATACCGCTTGTCAATCATGATGCTACCGTCTGAGCCCGACAAGGCCAGCCGCCTCTGCCTGCACTCTTCCCACCGAAGCTCTCGCCTTGTCTCTTAGCGGCAAACCGGACGTACATCGCGGAAAGGAATCACTCCCTTTGAATTTCTCTGTCTTCTCCTATCTTTTTATTTTTATTTTTTTTTTTGGATTTATTCTCATAGCTGAGCACAGAAGACACATGTCACAAACTTGGGGACAAAGACAAATATGTGTTTTTTTTGGGTGTTCAATTTGGGTCTCCCCGGGGGGGCCTGGCTTGCCCGGATAGTTCCGGCGCCTGCCAGCAAAGGGAATCCAGGGGAAATACGAGGACGCGAGGCTGAGAGAGGAAAGCAGGTGGCTCTCTCCCTGTGGTAGCCAACTAGGACCTGCTGGAGAGGCTCAGAGCAAGGAACATTCTGTAAATAATCAGCAGAGCCTCCTCTGGCCTGGCCCTCTGCCTCATGCTAGGGAGCGACAACAAATAAGGCACAGTCTCTGCCTTCACGGAGCTTCATGCTATTATCAGAAATGTAGATTAAATAACAACTGTAAAATAGATAATGCATTCTGGTCGTAATGAGCGTTATATAGTGGACAAACAGGACACCATAAGAACATAGAAGAAGAATGTGAATCAGAGCAGATACAGAAGGCTGTGAGTGACGGAAAAACCAACACGACAGTGGCTTAAGCAAGGTGGAAGTTTATTTGTCTAGCATCTCACAAAAGTTTGGAGGTACCAGTTCAAGGCTACATGGCAGGTGAGGGGTGACATCAGGGACTCTGGACTTAACTTTTTTGCTCTACTTTCAAGCATGCGATCAAGTCTCATGATTGCTTCATGGTTCAAAATGACTGCTGGAGCTCCAGCCACCGCATTCAAGTTACAGCCCCAAAGAAGGAGAAAAGAAGGCACAGAGCAAAGCAGGCTTCTTCCAGCTTGGTCAATGCCATTTATGTCATCTTCCCCATGGTTCCACTTTTATTTCACTGGCTGGAGCGTAGTCATATGATCACAGCCGGCTGCAAGTGAAGTCGGCTGATATAGTTGTCTGGACACGCCAGGTGTCCATGAGCTCAGCTGAAAAGTGGGATTCTTGCCACAGAAAGTCCAGCTATTTGAAAGTGTTTGTGTTGCGGGGAAGAACATTTCAGTTCAAGCCTCA
The DNA here is from genome assembly GCA_004027375.1 of Macroglossus sobrinus. Lineage (NCBI taxonomy): Eukaryota > Metazoa > Chordata > Mammalia > Chiroptera > Pteropodidae > Macroglossus > Macroglossus sobrinus. The sequence goes on from PVKZ01003517.1 coordinate 68,152, forward strand.
TCTCTTGCCACTTACCTGCTGTGCGAGCCACCACCAGCAGAATGGACCAACACTGCTCACCTCACAGTGCTGCTGGGGTCTTCATTTGAATGTGATTGCGCTGCAGAGTGGAAAGCTGAGCCTGCATAAGAATAACCACCGTGCCTCACAGAATTATTTCCCCTTCCTCCTTTTATTCTCTTGTATCAGGCAACGCTACACGATTTCCCGCGAGCGAGTGGTACCAGCTTCCTCTTCTGACCTTTCTGCTTGTCGGGCAGCTCCTAGAGATGGAATCCAGGACCTTCTGACACGGTTTCTGAATCGCAGGGGGCACAGGCGTCACACAAAGACTCTCCGCAGGAATAAAGAACTAGGTGTGCTAGTGAGGGGTTCAGACGCTGTCATTAACACTTCAAATTGTGCTCAGAAGGAAAAGTCCACGGTGCCTGCTTGCTAGATGGGGCTTCGGGGAGGCAGCTGCCAAAATGAGCCTGAGTAGCTGGGGATGTGGTCTCTGAGTGAGGGCTGAGAGGGAGAGAGGGATCTGAACTACAGAATAGCAAGAACCGATCTTTGTGAGCCGACTGTGTACCGGGTACTGTGCTCTGCCCTGGACATGCAATGCTTACTGCCTCCCGGATACAGTGCTCTGAGTAGATCCTCTTAGGAGGCCCCTCTCACAGATGTTAAGTTTGAGGGAAGAGGCCAAGTGGCTTGCTGAAGGCTGTGCCAGCGGGTAAGTGGTACAGACAGGTAGGACGCGTGAGGACAGATGGGGCGGAAACGGAAAAGGCCTTCCATGCACCAGGGGGCTGGAAGGGCCCGGCATGGCGGGGCAGTAAGGAAACAGGTTAGGACAGAGCAGGTGGTTCACGGACAGACGCAGGACAGAGGAAAGGAGGTCCAAGCCACATGATGGGAAGCCTTGGATTCTGGGGGAAGGTACTTAGACTTTACTCCCAAGGAAGCAAGGAGCCACTCGAGGTGATCGAGCAGGATAGCCACGCGATGGAGGGAAATTGGAGAGAAGCTTTCGGCAAACTGGATTCTCTACGTTCTTACTGGCCATGTTGAACAAATGGGAAAAACAACAGGCTCAGAGAGGCTTGTTTATTTGCCCAGAGTCACAGAGCCAGGAAGCAGCGAAATGGAATTTGAACCCAGGCTGTAGGCGGGTCCTGCTGTGGTGTGGGCGATGGTATTTCCAGGGTACAAAGTCACAAGGTAGGTGTGAATGTTGTTAAATCTTTGGGGTGAGAAACCCTGTCTGTCACAGAGTCAGCCAAAGGACCATTAAGACGAAGGCATAGTCTCAGGAGCCGGCCTTTCCACAGGCCTGTGGCTCAGGTTTGCAAATTAAGTTCCGAGGACAGCTCTCCGCACCCTGCCTGCATGTTCCACAGTGACCCCTAACCTTCCCTGCCTCTCATCCCTGGGGGGATGGGGAGGGGAGGTGCCCGGATCTGCCACCCAGGAAAAGTGGGGATATGAAAACCCAGAGGCCAGTGTTTCTAACAGATAATTGCCCTATTATTTAAACAACAGCCCCTGAAATAGCTCATTAGAGTGACAAAGGCAGTAATTACCTAGATTTTTATCTGGGGAATCTAAGAGAACGACCAAGGGTTACATTTCTAGGTAACCTAAGAGCCTGAGAAGCACAGCAAAGCAGAAACAAGAGGGCCGGGACGAGTTTGGCAGAAATCCCTTTTTTCTCCTCTGCGGGGGTTCACTGTACTTGGAAATGAACAGAAATGTGGCCATAGTTTGTAAGCATTTCATATTCACCGGGAATTATGGTCAATGTGCACTGAGGTTGCACGGCAGCCCTAGGAAGAATGTAAGATTAATAGTCCCATTCTACAGATGAGGAAACTGAGACTCAGAAAGGGGGTGTCACATGCCCAAAGGCTTTAGGCTGTGTTGGGACTCAAGTGACGTGGCTTGCCCCATGCTACTTTACTGCTTGGGAATAAAGACCTCCCTCTGAGGTCTTAGCAGGGGACATTGACTCAAGGCCAGCAAAAAAGATGCATAACTTCCCCAACCTTCACAACAAGCCTAGAGGCGGGCTTTCTTATGCTAATTGAAAACTGGGTAAACTGAGGCTGAGAGAGATGCCGGCGAGCTGGACTACAATCCGACTGTGAACTCTGCTATCTTTGCGTTTATGCATTTGGTTTGAGACATTTAAGGTCGGAAAGGAGATTTTGTTTGTTTGGTGGTAGTTTATTTGTTTCCTTTTTACAGAAACTCTCTCACTGGGGAGAAAGAGAGAAAGCCAAGGATATTCTTAAGAGGCAGCTCTCAGCCTACCCCATAAGTGACATGGCCACACAGAGAAGACCCCTCTGCCTGCCCCCTTCCCCGGTCCCCGGGGAACTCTGGGAACCAGGCTAAATGACAGTGCCAGCTGAGATGTCCTGCGGGTTCGGGCAGCAGTTGCTTCCTGCCCAGTGGGAGCCGAGCACTGAGGAATGTTAGAAAGAAGCCTCCGGGCGGGTGGGCGGGCCCCCGAAGGAGCCAGGGAGGGCTGAGAAGGGCCGTGATAAGGAAGCATTTCCTCCTCCCTCCTCTGCAGGGAGATTAGCATCACTGGCATCAGACATCTTGGCCACTCATCTCTGCTTCGGGATGCCTGTCATTCCCATGGCCATTGGGGTCACACCCTGGGGATAAGAGAGCAGGGCCTGAGGGGTCACGGTGGCACAGAGCTTTCCTCTCACTCAGGAGGCATCGGGGTTCAGGTGCACGTGGGCCGAGTGGGCATCCCAGGGTTGGTTTCTCTATCTGTTAAGGCCATGCCCCCTGGAACAGGGAGGCCTGTCAGATCCGGAGGTGGACAAAGACCGTGTTAGAGGTGGGCAGGGAACTGCGATTATCATCTTTGTCTCAGGCACCGGGACATCATAAAATCTCACTCCTCTACTCTCAGAGACGGGCTGACAGGGCTGGGCAGAGGCCACCTGGATCCTGCAGATCAGGACAAAGACTTGTATTTTAATCTTAAAGCACTAGGTGCCACCGATGACTGTTGAGCGGCCAGTTGACAGATCTGCCGAGTTTTTAAATTTTCTGTAACTGTGATAAAATGCATATCCCATCAGATTAACCATTTCAACCGTTTTTAAGCATCTAGTTCAGTGGCCTTGGGTATGTCACACTTGTGTAGCCGTCTCCACCACCCATGGCCAGAACTGTTCATCTTGCAAAAGCGAAACTCTGTGCTTTAAAAAATAACTCCCTGTCTCCTCCTCGCCCCAGCCTGGCCCCCACCGTCCTCCTTCCTGTCTCTGGAAATCTGACGACTGTAGATACCCCACAAAAGTGGAATCGCCAAGTGTTTGCCTTTTGGTGACTGGCTTATCTCACTCAGCGTGGTGTCCTCGAGGTTCATCCACGTCGTGGCCTGTGTCCGAATGCCACTCCTTTTAAGGCGGAATAATATTTCCTTGTACGTACAAACAGTATTTCACTCTGTGCATCTGCTCATCCATGAAATGACACGTGGGTTTCATGTCCACCTTTTGGCTCTTGTAAATAATGCTGCTAAGATGCCAGCTTAAACACACTGTTTTTCAGTTCTTCGAGGTCCATGCTTAGACGTGGAATGGCTGGCCCTCGTGATGCTATTTTTAATTGCTTGAAGCACTGCCCAGAGCCGTGTTTTTCCGAAGGTCACTCCCATTGCTCTGTCAAGACTGGACAAACAGGAGGCAAGAGTGTCCCATTGAGAGGCTGCCACAGTTGTCCACTAAGGGCAGAAGATGATGGAGCCTGGGTCTGAGACATGGCTGCTGACTGAGAAGACGAACTCTCCTGAAATGCAAATCAAGCCTTTTTCCAGGAGGTGACTTTGGGCTCCTATTTAAAGAAAAGCTATTTAGAGAAGGGTAAAGAGATTGGTGAGGTCAATAGGAAGTTTCCTACTTTCAGAAAGTGACCTTTCATAGGGACGAAGTCCCTGGGCTTTGAGGCCAGACACCCCGGGTTCAACTCTTGGCTCTGTTTCTTCTCACTGTGCCCCTCACCTGTAAAAGGGAGATAATAAAACCTACTTCTTGGGGGTTCGTGATGATTTGGGGGCAGTATCTCGATTAAAGGAAGTGCTCATTAAGATCTAGAGGAAGATGACGTGCCAACCAAATCTAGGATGCCCACGTTAGACACCGAGCCTTTCTCCACGCTGCCCTCGGCCAGGGTGTTTTGGACTGGCCGTGCCACGTGTCCCAAGTGTCTTGCGACATCAACGCTGTCACTTGGCTGGGTGGCCTGGAAGTCAGGATTGTAGGGTGCACTTTTCTCTACCTTTTCAGATACTCCTCCACGTCTCCCCCATCCATCACCAGACCTTCTTGCCTTGTGATTGATGGACTCCTGAATTATGAAAAAGGGTGAGAGGTATTTATAACCCTGCTCAGGCCTGGCCCCCACCCCTCAGAGGGAGTGGGAAGTCTCTCGTGCAGGGGAAAATCTATAAAGTTCTCAAAGGAACAATTTTTCTGCCCTTCTCAGCAGCCTCCTTGAGCTCTGTTCGCCCTCAGAGGACAGCTGGCTCCTGCTGTCTGTCCAGGTGGAGTGGGGGAAGGCACGGGAGAGGGCAGGGCTATGGAGTGGGGGAGGGGAAGCACCACCTGTCAATCTCCATCCACCCTGTAGCCCTCCTTTTGCTGCCTCCTCTGAGGAAGCCCCTCTCCCCCTTCGTCTGTGTGTTGAAGAAGAGCCAAGCCTTTGGCTGTGAGTCACCTGCCTCTCCAAGAGTCTCCTCTTCCAGTGTCCTTGCCCGCCCTCCCCTCTGGGCCAACGCGAAGTAAGAACGACACTAGGACTGGGTTCTGAGGGCTCGGGTTCACGGTTGCCTTCCGTGTGGTGGTTCAGGGTATGGACTATGGAATCAGACCATCTAGAGTTCAAATCCCAACTCCTCCATTTTTACTACCTTTGTCCACGTTGCACAAAACGCTTCATAAAAATGTCTCCTCTTATTATGGGTTGAATTATGCCCCTCCCAAATTTCATACGTTGGAGTCCTATCCTAGTACCTCAGAATGCGGCCTTATTTGTAGATAGGGTTGCTGCAGATGCAATTAGTTGAGATAAAGTCATACTGGAGTACTGGGCCTCTAGTTTAATGTGACGAGCATCCTCATAAAAAGAAGATATTTGGGTACAGACACGCACACAGGGAGAACGCCATGTGAAAACGGGCTATGCTGCCACCAGACAAGGACCCTCCTCCGGAAGCTAAGCAAGGGGCCTGGAACAGACCCCTCCCCTGTGCATCCAGAGGGGAGTGGCACCTCCGGTGGCCTCCTGGGAATGGCCATGTGACGTGCCATCCCGAAAATGGATCCTCCAGCCCCAGAGAAGCTTTCGGATGAGTGCAGTCCTTGCTAACACCTCGACTGCAGTCTCAAGAGAGACCCTCTGCTAGAGTCACCCAGCCAAGCTGCCCCTAAACTCCTGGCCCACAGACATTATGAGAAAACAAATTTTTTTTTTTAAGCTGCTGATTTTGGGGGATAACTTGTTAGGAGACAACAGGTAACTCATACTGTGACCTTGTGTAACTTGGTGGGCCTCTCTGAGCCTCCTCAGTTTGCTCATCTGTAAAAAGAATAATTCGTAGCTCTCAGTGGGGTGGAAGTGTTAAAATGATTTTTAAAATAACAGCAAATGCGTAAGCAATACTTTCTAGGCACTCAGCACTTTACGTAAACTAATTCCTTAAAGCATCCATTAAAATAATACTAAAAATAATTCCTTAAAACGAGTTAACAGAATTTTACAGATGAGGAAACCGAGGCTCAGAGAGGTAAAGTAACTTACTGGAGACCACACAGCTGCTGAGGGGCAGCGCCGGGACTGTGACCCAGGTGCTTTGGTCCAGAGCCCGTGCACTGATCTCTGTCATACAGAAAAGCTTTAGCTCAGGACCAGACAGTGCTCGATCCACAGCGAATGGCATGAAATAATGTCTGATCTTTCTTAACTCTTACTAGTTAGAAAGAATGATTAAATCAACCACTTGAGGCTCTACCAGGGGATCCCTTTTATCCTAAGACCTTCCTTAGTATGTTCTGTGGCAGCGTCTCGGGCCGGGCCCCCAGAAGCAGTAAACGCAGCTGACGTCCATCAGGGGTGCACGCACTCCACACTCGGCTGTGATGTCCATGCGCTGGCTCATTTAACCCATCACCGGCCCTAGCAGGCGGGTCACATCAAGATGCCCATTTTACAGGTGGAGAAACCGAGGCCCTAAGCAAACCCAGCAGATGCTCCCTGCCCCACCCCACACAGCTGGAAAGTGGTAACGCTGGGATTTGAACCCACAGAGGAAGGCTCCCATCACCTCCCACGCTCCAGCCCACTGTGGTGCCCCATCTGGCTCGCTAGAGTCCCCAAAAGTGGGCTGGTGGGGGAACCGCTGGATTCAACCATGCAGAGAAGCGCTCTGACTCCGGCCCCTCCTCCCACGCAGGCACATCTAGCAGTTTCCACCGAAAGGCACTTCCCCGAGGCCTGCAGAGCAGCTTCTTGTCTGTCCGAAACCCCCCAGCTGGGGCCTTCCTTCCTGTTTCAAGAAGTGAAAGCACGGGGACACCAGCCCAGCCCAATATAGTTCCAGATCTAAATTTAACAACAATAACCCGGCTCCAGCCTGACCCTGCAGAGAAGAAAGGGGAGAAAGGAAAGGGAAAAAAAAAAAAAAAAAAAGAAAAGCAACAACTAATTCTTCACAAATTAGGACAATAATAAAGGTTCCTTTCAAGTGTCAGGGCATATTCTTAGCAAGAGCGTAACACCTAAATCAAGTCCAGGCTGTAAAAACGGCATAATAGCAGGAAGCCCGGCTACAGGCCTGACTTCCTCTGGGGAGACAAGGGATTTGGGGGGTGTCAGGGGTTGGGCAGGCAGGGATGGAGCCAGGCGGGGCCTGACTCACTGGGAGGCACACAGCCCTGTCTGGCCTCCCACTGAGTTCCATCTGGCAGCGCCTGGGGGCCTCTGGAGCTACAGCCTTAGGTCATCGTCAGCGTGCCTCGCCCCCACCCGGACACCCCAGCCAGTGGTCTCGGCACAGCCCAAGTTCAAGTCTAAGATGCAGCTTGAGTAGGGCAAGGTGAGAACGCACCTCGCAGACCAACAACTCCGAAAGGAGCACAAACGGACCCCAGCTGCCGGGCTCTGAGGGCCTCCCCGCATTCACTGGGGGCTCGGAGGGCCTCCCCGAATTCACTGGGGGCTCTGAGGGCCTCCCCGCATTCACTGGGGAGTTCTGAGGACCTCTTCGCATTCACTGGGGGGCTCTGAGGGCCTCCCCGCATTCACTGGGGGGCTCTGAGGGCCTCCTGCATTCACTGGGGGGCTCTGAGGGCCTCCCCGCATTCACTGCGAAGCCCTGCTTCCCACGGACACGGTTCCTGGGGCCACATTGCAGCCGGTGTCTGAAAACGGCAGGGACACCAAGGCAGGCCTGTTCCTGGGAGAACAGAATTCCTTTGACAGCTCACGGCCTCCCTGTGGCTTTGCTGAATCTTCTCAGACTGCCTGGCAGCCAGAGGTGCTGTCACCGGCCTTCCCTCCCCCACCTCCCCTCAGTCCTACATTGCTGCCCAGCCTGTTCTGGTCCCCTCTCGATTTTCTCAACATCTCAACATCGGCCACTTCCCCCTAATTAAATTCTTATGCATTTAATCCCACCTTGGTATCCGATTCTTGGAAGACTCAGACTAACACATACGGTCGTGACCACTTTTAGTACAATATCCTTCTAGGAGCTTCTCATCTCACCAGAGACATGTCCAAATTCCTTAGGCGGGCTTCCGTGACCACCTCTCTGGCCTCAATGTCTACACTCACCCCCGGCTCATGGTCTTCTTGCTGGTCCTTGAACATCCCAAGCTGTTTCTGCCTCAGGGCCTTTGCACCTGCTACTCCTGCTGCCTGGACCACTCTTCTCGAGGTCTGGAGGCTTCTCACTCATCCTCCGGGCCTCGGCTCAAACGTCACCTCCTCAGAGAGGCCTTCTTTGACCCACTTGATCCAAACAGGCTTCCTGTCTCTGCTCCCCGATCAATATCCACTTCTGAGACAGAGAAAGCGCATCACTCTGTTCCGAGTTGATCTGTCTGACAGCCCTTCTTGGAAGTAAGCATCTAAATATATAACGAGAGCCGGTCTTTACCGGGGATTGACCGAAGGACTGGTCACTCTCCTAAGAGCTTCCCACATCTAACTCAATCAATCCTTTCCAAGCCCTTGTGAGATGTAGGTATTGCTTCTGTTACAGGTGAGGAAACTGAGGCACAAGGTGGTTAAATAAATTCCCTGGAATCATACAGCCAGTAGAAGGCAGGAGAGCGGGATTTGGATCCAAGCTGTCTGGTGCCAGAATCCTCCTCCTTTTCCTGGATGCCACTTTGTCCCTTGTGACGAGCAGCCTCTTGGAGCAGCAACAAACATCCTCATGCCTCATCTTAGAACAAAATGAAGTGGATTTGTCTCGTGCATCCCATTGTCACCTTAGTTCCTTTTCATAGGGACCCTGAAAGGCGGGGCCTGGTTACTCTCCATTGCCTTCTCCCCCTACTCCCCACCCTTTCCCTGTCCTGCGCTGCCTGGAAGCTGACCCATATTCCTTTGGACCCCATCTCCCAGGATCCCTTGTGCCCTGGCTTCCAGTTGGGGTCATCCCACGGGCAACAGTGGCAGAAGATCAAAAGGTAAAAAGAAGAGAGGAGCTAGGTGCTTCTTCTCTATTTCCTCCCTAACTCAGGACCTCATCACCCACAGGGATACATCCCTCCCCAGGTGTAGCTCCTGCCAGGTGGCCCGTCCACCAAGACCCCAGCCTGAAAGGGGCTCCAGAAACCTGATTTCTTTATGTCTCAGTCCTGCAGCCTACAGAAGGTTGTTAGACTGTGGGTGCCTCCACACCCCTCGCTTCTTCACTTAAAGCTTGCCCACTCCTCTATAAGTCGCCCCTTGTTTGAACTCTCCCATTTTGAAACTTCCAGGGTAGGTTCAGGACTGACTGGTATGCAAGCATTGGATGGATGTCCTGCTTTACGGGTGAGAAAAAAGAGGCTCAGAGATTAGAGGCCACCGGCCCAAAGTCACAAGGCTTGGCTAAGATTACAGAACCCAGGTGTGCCTGCTCCCAGTGCCTCTGCCCTGTCCACTCTTACCAAAACACACCTGCACCAAGTGGTTAAAGAGCGTGGACCCTGAGCTGACACAGACCTGGGGTCAAGGCCCAGCTCTGTGACCTGGGGTAAATTATTTACTCCTCAAGTCTCATTTCCTTCATCTGAAAAATACGCATAATAATAATCGTTCTACCTTCCAGGGCTGTTGCTAGAATTAATTATTACATAAATAAATACTTAGAGCACCCAAAGCATAGTCAGTGTGTGATAAACACGGCTAGCTAGCATCCTCATCGTCATCACTATTCTTCTCACTGATATTCCCCCGTCCACCAATATCGTTTCCAGACCCGCTACTCCCCAGAAGACAACAAGAGAACAATTCACACCAGACGTGATGAGCTAATAACCCAAGCTATTCATAGAGTGTATTCTTACCTACACAACAGGACAGAGGACCCCAGAGTTACTTAACTGGGTCAAAGTTACACCTGACCCCTCCTTTCCTGGCCGCCCCCAAGCTCTGGCACAGGAATTATCACAGCGTCCATCCCCTCTGAAGGCCATCCCTGCTGGGAGGCTTTGATAGGGAAAGTGTGAAGAACAAAGGCCATTGTTCGCAGAGGCAGCTGGTGCCTCTCAGACCCCAGGCCGGCTTCCCAGGGGTGAGGTCTGGCTCCGAAGACACAAAGACAGAGTCATTAGGACCAGGGACAAACAATGACGGAATCACTTCTATTTACCTGACCCGGAGGGGAGGCTGCCAAGTGGGAAACAATGAGGTTGGGATGCTGGACGCATTCCCCTTCTGCCCTCCCCCTTACGAGCTTCTTTCAAAATAACGGGGGACCGTGTGTGGTCCAGGAGGCTCTGGACTGAGAATCTAGATCCTGCTTCTGGAAAGATGGCATGAGGACACAGGACAAGGCTGGAAAGAATGGGCTGTGGCACTCAGCTGCCTGGATTCAAATCCGGATGCCATCATAACGAGCTATGTCCCTCGTGTTGAGTGACTCCATTCTGTGAGCCTCAGTTTCTTCATCTGTAAAATGAGGATGGTAACCCCGTCCTCTCTCATCTGAACTCGTGACCTAGTTCAGGGCACACTACGAGATAGATGTCCAGCCAGGATCCTCCTCCTCCTGTCTGTGGCCTTGGGCGAGTTCCCTGCCTCTTGCTGAACCCTGGTTTCTGTATCTGTTGAAAGGGACTAAGCAACAGCTAGGTGATCAGGTGAGGACCAAATGCAGGGAAGAGCAACATGGGCACTGTGACACTGGGCCAGCTTGGAAGCGAGACCTCTTTAAGAGTCTCGTCCTGATTCTCCCTCACATGGCAGCTAGTGGGACCTCGGCCATGCTGTTCCTTCCCAGGCCAGCATCCCCATATGCCAGACGGGGATACCCACGGTGCCTTCCTCCTCGGGTAAGCAGGCTGAGCATTCAGGGAGGCGATGACCCCGGTCAAATGTGCAGCATGATGCTTGACACACACCGAGTGCTATTATCGTACTGCTGTGAGGTGGTGACGTTTTCATGAAGGATGGGAGCAGACATAGGTGAGTCATTAATGGAAATCAGCACAACGCCCAACCAGGACGGCCCCACAGCACAGGTGTGCCTGTTTTATCAAAAGGAAAAATGGCTTCCGGAACACAAAGTGGGGGACGGGGTGGGAGGTGTGCCTTCTGGGGTTCTGTGGTATCTAGTGAGTTCCGGTCACTTTTGCCATGCAGGGAAGTGGCAGTGGCCAGAAAACTACAGTAACCGTGGTCCCTTGCTTCTCCCATGATCCTCGTTCCCCGCCTTCCCCCAGCTAGGAGCAAACAGACACGCCCCAGTCCAGAGGAACCGGCTCTGGTTGGCTTAAACCAGGCACCCTCCATCTCTCGGCCCTGCTGGCATTGGCCACATTCTTAGGTGGACCTCTGACGATGGCAAGATGCCCGCCAGCAGCTCACAGCAGATATTTTTGCCAGTTTCGCAATTGTAATGAAAGAGAGACATCTTCTTCCCCAATACTCCAGATAGAGTCCGTAGATAGCTGGGTCCCATTGGACAGCCTTGGGTCACATGACCATGCCCCGAGCCTATCACTGGCATCCAGAGGAGGGAAACTATTGATGGTTAAATCTGGAACAGGAAGTAGGTCCATTCCCTTGAACATCAAAGACCAAAGTAGACGAAGGAATGATAGCCCCATGGAAAGTCAGGGTGCTATTACCAGGGTGGGTGTTGGGTGTATATAACCAAAGACGCCACTCTACAACCACACACCCCAGACACAGCTGTCACCTGGGACAGGCTCCTCCTGCCTGGCCACTGCCTAGAAGCCATCTCTGATTCCTCCCCCTATGTGTTCAGTACGGTTCAGGGGAAGAAGAAGAAGACCACACACTGACAGGATGAGTGGAGTGATCTGACACCCCAACATATCTGGACCTCGGTGCCATAGGAGGCAAAGTGTCTGTCCTGTAGGTTATATGTGACCCGATACCTTAAAATAAACCTTTTAACACCTACACACACGCACTATCGGTTTTGTTTCTCTGGAGAAGCTTGGCTCATACAGACTGAAAAGCTCCAGCTGAACTTGACCCCTTGCTCTGTTAACAGAGGAATGCACCCAGGCTTCATTGACACCTTGCTGGGTAGTGAGAGTCGATAAGGGGGGAAAATGACAGTGACATAAAAAAAAACTAAGGGGTACAATAAAAAGAAAATGCAAAGAAAAACCAAAATGGCGTCTTATTTTTCAAGACCGTGCATTCCTAATAATAGCAGGAAATACCAAATGGGTATTTGCCCCGTGCCACGTTTATGTCCATTATGCCCATGAGGGAAACCCAGGCTCAGAAAGAGGAAGAAGGTTCTCCAAAGTTGCACACCTCTTAAAAGACAAAGGTTTGGATCTATTTGCCACCAAGACGAATGCTCCTAACCGATAAGCGTCACTTTCACTTCCTCTTGACGGCACAGTGTGTGAAACCCACTGATGGCAAGGTGCGCCTCTGAAGTCAGTTTCCCCTCGGGGTGCCTCTTGGCAGAGTGTCCCGGTGCACACCTACGTGTGCATGCAAAAACCGTATGAATCACTGGAGAAACCGGGTAACGGAGTTCATTCTTGACCCCGGTCAATTCCCAAACCTCCAGTAAACTACCTGGCAGGGACTTTCACCAGCTGACTCATAGCTGCATATTTAATGTGCGATGGCAAGAACGGAAACGTAGTTATCCCGAGCCGGTGCCACGAGCCTTGCGGAAGGCAAGGAGTCAGCAGTTCTGTAGCAAGGGCTGAGACCCTTACTGCACACTTCCGGTCACATGGCTCTCCCCTGGTGCATTATGGGATGCCACCTCCGGACTCATCTCTATAGTCTCGTCTTTCCAGGCTGTCTGTCCTCAGCTCAGGGGCCGATCAAATCGCTTCCCTGCTCACAACCCGTCAGTGGCTCCCCTACTGCCTTCAGAACGAACTTCACGGTTTGGTCTATAAGACGCCTGGTGATCTGACCCTTTTTTGTTGTTTCATTCCTCTTCTCCCATCATTTCTTGACCTCTCCCCCCTCCCCCGCCAGCAGTCCTGATTTATTCATAATTGTCACAAACGGTGCACTCCTGAAAAGTCTCCGTGACTTTCCACTGCCGTCCCCTCCTTCTGGAATGCTCTCCCCTCATCCTGGCAGCTCCTCTTCACCCTTCAAAACCCAGCGTAAGCATCATTCCCTCCTCTGCCTTTGAAACCTGACCTCCCTATGACCTGTGGGTCCAATGCCGACTTCTTCTGCCTCTTCTATTATCGTCCAACTCTCCCTGTCCACCCGTCCCCACGTCTCTACTGCGAGTACCCACAATTCTCTGTGCGTCCCCCATTGTAGCCCTTGATGCTCCCTAGAGGACCCGTTTAATGCTCCCTCTTCCCAGCGAGGCTGGCCTCCTTGAAGGCGACACCGTACTGCCATGTTCATCTTCACATCCTATCGCCCGGCACGGTGCCTGGCACCTGGAAGGCACTCAGTTAAATCTTGTTGGAAGAAAAAAAAAAAAAAAAAGAAGGAAGAAAGAAAAGGAAGATGGAAAGGAATCAAGCGAACTTTCTTATTGACGTCCAAAGTGACAGACTGAGATTCAGGTCCAGACACGTGGGAGGCCTTCTTCCATCGCTGTGTGCTAAATTAAAGGGCAGCAACAGAGATGCTGCTCAAGAATCCGGCGTGGCCCTCCCATGTGGACTCAGTGGTCCTTGTGTCTTCACTTCCTGTTCGCTGCAGCTCAAGCATGGCCCCTGCCCCAAGCCTTCCTCTTCAGGCTCTGCTAGTCAAAGCGCCTTTGTTTTTCCAACTCGGAGGCTCCTTCAGCGATTTTGTTTTTCATGGAAAAGTGGGGCGAGTTCATTACATTGTGTTCCTGCCTGGGAGATCATTGTCATTCGTGGGACATCAAAGTCAGCGCCCCGATCAGCTCGTTTAAGGTTCGCTCCACCCATATTTTCTTACAACCAGGAAATGGGGCATTTCCTTCATTTTTTAAACCATCCCAGCTAAGTCTCTGCCACATGGCTTCCTTTACGAACTTTTCTTGAAACACAGAGATGGGAAGCGGGCCTCCCCAACACCGCAGTGGGGGTTAAGGGTCCCAGCCCTCCTCTGATCTTTATCAAACACTTGCCAAGCACATTGTAATGACAGTATTTTTTATTTATACAACACCTCTCTTTGGGGGCCAGGGCTGGGCTGAAAGGGGCTGCGAGCCAGATAGATTTTGCTTCATTTACCCTCTGTGGAGCTGGAAATAATTGTCTTTAATGGAGAAAGAGCCAAAGTTTGGAGAAGAGCGATTTGCTTCCAGGACCAAGGGCTGGGCCCGGACTGGAACCAGCTGCTCGACCTTGAGCTTTTGATATCTTTGTGCCATGATGGTTGGGATTTATTTGTCCTGATTCTTACGTCTCTAGATCTAACCTAAGCGTCAGCACCCCAAATACTTTTCTGTCACCCCTCCTGCCCTGCTGGGCTCCCAACCTTTCCTCCATTGGCACCCACTCTGGCTGTCCCCCAACCTTCTGTCATCAGCCTATTTGGGGGATCCCTCCTCCTCCTTTGTCCGTATCTTAAAACTTCCTACTCTAGAGCATTCAGGCCTCAGGTGCTTTCTCGGGTCACTTTCTCAGTTATTTCAGGGTCTCTCACAGCTTTGATTGAGGATAATCCCTAAGTCTGTAACTCTAGATCTAGATGGCCTCCAGATGTGAGTGGCGTTTCAGGGTGGGTTAAGCTCCTATAACAAACACCCCTCCAAACCTCTGTGGATTGACATAGTGTAGGTTTATTTCTCATTCAGGTCCCAGCCCAACACGAATCAGTAGGGTGAGCTAGTTCCACAGTCATTCGGGGACCCAGAAAGCATCTGTCTTATCTTCTAGGGCAGAATTTCTCAAAAGGGGACATTTGGCAGTGTGTGGAGCTATTTTTGGTTGTCAAAACTGGAGACAGGGACAATTAGCATCTAGTTGGTAGAGACCAAGGATGTTATTAAATCTCCTTCAAGACACAGGAGAGTCCCGCATACGAGAATTATCTGGTCCACAATCGATAGTGGAGAACCCTCGTTCTATGACATTGGAGAACGCTGCTGGCTCTTGTGTGTCTGGCTGTCAGGTGAGCGAAGGGAAAGCACAGAAGATTGTGTGGTAGGTTTTAGAAGCCAGGCCTGGAAAGGTCCCATGCCACTCTTGTCCAGATTTCATCATACAGAACTCAGTCACATGATCCAACCTAACTGCAAGGGGCTTTGGGAAATGTAGTCTAGCTGTGTGGCCAGGAGAAAACTAAAACAGAACTAGGTGAACCCATAGCGTGTCTCTGCTGTAGATGGCTAAACTGGATATGTCCCATCCTGGATGTATTGCCTTCTAAATGTCCCCATCCCCCTGCATAACTCACCATTAATTCTAGTCTGTCCCCCATCCAATCCTAGCTCCTTTCATGAACAATAACTTTATCTCAAAAGACCTTCTTCCTGGAATACCCTTCCTGTCCCCAGATCACCCTAGGTCAGCTCTGGACTATCTAAATAGCCCCCAGGGGTCACTATTACATTTATTTTCCTTCCTAGCACTTAGCACTACAACTATATATATAATCTTATTTATTTTCTTTCTCCTACGCTAGAATAAAAATTCAAAAAGGATAGGGTGCATGTTTGTCTTGTTCACAGCTATTCTCAGCATCTAGCAGAAATACCTGATTCATAGTAGGCACTCAACATATACTTGTTGAATAAATAAATGAATCCTTCCTGTGTAGAACAGGGATGTGGGTCTTTCTAAAATACAGATCTGGATGTGGATGTCCCCTGTTCTAATCTCCCACAATATTTAGATCCTAACTCTTTAGCCTATTAATGAAGGCCATTTGTGATGTGGCCCCATCCTACTCTCTCACTTCCTTCTCATTCACTCCCGACCATGCACCCTATACTTTGAGCACCCCACACTTCATTCAGCTCACAAGTCTCTCTATATAACATCTTCAACATGTTTTGTTTTTTTTTTTTTTGTAATTTTCAGCACTATACCTTTGTATATGCTATTTCCATTCTCTGGATTATTTCATCTTCTTCTACCTGGAAAACTCTATTCATCCCACAGTACCCTGCTCCATGTCACCTCCTCTGAGAACTCCTTTCTGGTGACTTGGGCAGTCACTCACGCCTCCTCTTTATTCTCTGTGTGCACTGCAGAATATATTGCAATTATTTTCCCTGTGGTTGCTCCCTCCCTCATCAGGCTACGGGTTCTTCAAGAAAAAGGAGAATGTTTTATTTGATTGTGTGGCTGCTTCTCACCCCAGTGCCTAGCAGAGCGCTGGACTCTGACCAGGTGCTCAGGACATGTGTGTGGAAAGGGAAGACAGCTAGATGGATAGTCTCTGGCCACTCTCCCAATGTTCTCTAGGTATTTTCTTGAAGGAGCCAAGAACTCAACATGGTTACGATAGTCTTCTCTTGGAGTCACAGCCACATTAGCTGCAAAGCCAACTGATGCTCAGAAACCTCTCTGGCTGGATCCAAATCATCCAGATTGAATGCAACTCGTGATTGATTGCTGGAAGCAAAAGGAGCCCAAGTGCCAGGAAACAAAAAGAACAGCGAGCAGCCCAACCCAGGCCTGCCGGCGGACGCCACTAACAGCGATGAGCAAAGGGGATGGCCCGGCCTCCCACCTGGGAATGTCAGGAACTGCCCCAAAGCCTGACTCCTGCCTCCCCTTCAGACCTCGGCCTACACATGCTACTTACTCAAGGACTTACTCAAGGAAGCCTTTCCCGACCCCCAAGAATGCATTAGAGCTCCCAAGACACCGTAATGCCCCTTCTCCGAACAATCACCCTGTGAGCCTGTCTTCCCCATCAGAGCATAGGGGCAGACCCAGAACTCACTCATTCTTTGCCACAGTCCCCACATTTCTATAGGCCTGGCACAAAGTCACCCCCCAGTATCAGTCACGCTCCAGTCATGGAACCGGAAACCACATGGGGTATCTGGAACCGAGGGGCTTTAATGCAGGAGATTAGTTACCCGAGCAGTGGGAAATCCAAGCCGAAGGGGATGGCAAGGAAAGCATGTGACTCACTCACGTGGCTGCTAAGTTGCCTATGACAGCGACATTTTTTTGTAAAAATAAAAAAGGAAAAAGAAATAAATGGGTATCATATGATGCCATATATTTATATGATGATAGACAACCACCAATACGGTCCAAAATGACCCTTGCCTCCTCACCCTTGGGTAGTTAGTTTTTGCCCACACTGCATCAGGGTTGGTTTGTATGACAAGTAGAAGATGGCAATGGTGATGGAATATGACTTCGAGACTAACTCAGAAATGTCACTGCCACTTCTGCTTTGCTCCTTCTTGGATCACTCTGGAAGACGCCAGCTGCCATATCATGAGGACACTCAGGCAGCCTGTAGAAAGGAAGTTTCAGCTGGCGAGAGACCGAGGTCTCCTGCCCATGGCCAGCACCGACTGGCCAGCCACTTGAGAGCGCCATCTTGGTGGCAGATCCTCTGGTCCCAGGCAAGCCTTCAGATGAGACTGCAGCCCCAGTCATGGTCTGATGCCAACTTCATGACAGATCCGTGTGGCTCAGAGGCCACAACTGCCCCAACAAGCTGCTATCACGTTCCTGACCCACAGAAACTATGAGACAATAAATTTTTATTGCTCAAGCTATAAAATTTGGGGATAAATTATGACATACCACTATAGGCAGATATAGAAATGTGTGTGTGTGTGTGTGTGTGTGTGTGTACAGAAGCACCACTGTAGAAGGATACAATTATGGAAAGCTATGACTCTTTTCTTGAGTGCTTATCCAATTTCTAATTTTTCTACAATGAACACATATCACTTGGAAGAGAAGACCCGGAGGAAGAAGAAGGAGAGATAGTAGCAGCAGTTGGAGGGGGTGGGATGGGGGGGCCTTTTACAGCGGCTCAAACACTGAAATAAAGCTAGACTCTGCTAGAGAGTGAGCACAGCTGCCAGAGCGAAGAGCTGTTAAGGAAGACAGCTGAGCCAAAGGAGGAAGCTGCCAGTGTCCATTCTGGGCCTCTCCACCCAGGTACCTCTGGTCTGAGCTGCTCCGAGGATGTGTTTGGAAGAAGCGTGGTACCGGAGGACCGGCCGCCGGGAAGGGGTGGGCGTGTGTTGCATTTGGAAAACCTCAAGTTTTCTGAGCTGGCAAGATATGTCAGCAAAAAGCCCTTGCCTGTCTAGACAACAGTTTGATTTTGAATCAAAAAGGGGAACATTTGCAAAGACGAAAGCAGTTTAAGCGTTTTTTTTTTTTTTTTCCGTCCTTTGAAAATAACCATGAATTTTTAACTATCCACCTTAAGGAGAGACAGTGAGACTCCAATGGTGACACCAGGGGTTTTAACAGTGCCTGCCCCCACTGCCTGGGTTGTGAGATGGGGCCATTTCTGAGACTCTTGGAGCTGGAGAGAGAAGTTTAACAAGGCCCCAGGGCATCTAGGAGAAGAGACAGGCTTCCACAGCAAACATCTGAGGCTTGGAATCCGCCATACCCAGGCGGCTTGAGAAAATGATCAATTGGGCTGCCGACGAAGGGAAATCGGTGTGCTAGGTTTCGCTGACCTTGGGGTGTGGAGGTGTGTGGGGTGACCTTGAGGAGTGTGTAGGGGGAGAAAGAAATCCACGTTGGTTCCCCTGGAGCCCGAGGCCTACTGTCTGGAACCACAGTACCAGCTTGGTCTGAAGGTCAGAGGGGAGGTCTCTTCTGAAAGAATGCCCCTGAACATTCCTTGGCCACCTAGCATTGACCCAAGGCTGGGCAGAGAAATTGGGCATTGAATGAAGGCCAAGCCGGGTGGGTAGGTCAGACTACTGTGGTTGTAAGTGACAGAAACTGGATCGAGGTTTCTTAGGCAGAATATACTACAAGGGCTAAGGAAGTCTTCAGGAACCTTAAGATTGGAATGCACCTGAGCTGTGGAAGGGAGAGAACAGGAAAAAAAAAAAAAAAAAAGCCCTCGGGGACCTTTCTTTACCCTTGTCTCTGTCTCTCCCTACAGGCTGGCTTTATTCCTTTCCCTCCAACTGGAGACAGACTCCAGGTGTGCCCACTGCATAGTGGGCCGCCACTGAGGGCTCGGGTTTACCTACCCTCGGTCCCACCATGGAAAGAGAATGAGTCAAACGTGTGTGAGTGAGTGTGCTTTAGTGTATCTGTGACTGTCTCTCTCTCTACTCCAGATTATCAGGGAAGGAAGTCTGATTGGCCCCCCTCAGGTAAGTTAATCAACCAACTACCTTGGGCTAAACAGGATGGCCACCGAGTGGACTCACCAGGTATAAAAGGTGCCCTTAGCTGGGAGTGAGAGAATCGTGGTGGGCTGGAGTCTGTTCCAAAAGGATTTCACTTCTCTACAAAAGGGACTCGTGCCCTGGCGTGGAAGGCTCTGAATGATCATTCTCCTGTATTTATGAATGAATCTACCTGCCATTCCCTGATGTCTCTCCTTAGCATTGCTCACAACACAAACCTCAGCACTAAGATTTTAATTTTTCTGTAAATCTTTTCCCTTGCCCCTAAACTTAGCCTTATCCTGAGCAAAAAAAATGCTAATGAAATCACAAGCTTAATGTGAGGAGAAGCAATATTTCACAGAGGCCCAGAGTCAGACAGACTGGGTTTGAATCCCTGCTTTGCCACTTTACATCTTCTGAGAAGTAAATATAGATATACTATAGTGCCTGGCACAAGATAACTCGTAGCTAGTGGCAATACTGGTGTCATCATCATTATTATTATGTGTTTACTATGTGCCTTATCTTATAAATAAAATGAACTTATAAACTCAGAAGATTCACGAATGACCATCTATGTGGTATACCTGGTAAGAACACGATTCCTAAAGCAAATTCTCCCTGACCACCATGAACTTTGAACAGAGGAAAGCGTCAGGGCCGATGGGTGAGACTGTGACACCACGAAGTGATGAAGACTGGATGACACAACCGATGGGCGATACGGGGTGAGTCCAGCATCATGTCCGGGCATGGGCTTAGGCGTCTGGCCAACAAGCGATCAAAGCGCCCACCTATCATATTATTTGGGACAAGCAGTTTAACCTCTGTCTTAGTTTTCTCAACTGCAGAAGTGGGGATTTTGATCGTTCTTCTCTGTGGTAGACATCTGTCACGTGTAAGCATCCACTCACCCTGCCGAGAAGCGGTACCCTGCATTTCGCTGGGAAACTTTCTCACCTGAGTGTTTGGGTGGGGTGGCCCGTAACCTCCCAGCTACAAGAAAGGACCCTGCTTAGCCTAAAGCATCAGTACATCGCATGCCCCTGGCCACTGTGATCAACTAGGAGGCGGACACATAACCGTTTCCCTGAGAGACCGTGAGATGTAATGGGACTTTGCTAGTGCTTCTGGGAAAGACACTCTTGTTTTGCCTCTGAGGAAGGGGGTGGGGTCAAAGCTGGGCAGAAATAAGGCTCTTCAAGGCCACCTCGTGACCTTGAAGAGAGATGCTGTATGAGAAAGATGCTAATGCAGCCAGAGAAATGGAATCAGCCAGGCTCTGAGGCCAACTGGGTCCTGGATCCAGCCATTCCTGAAGCTAGACTACCTCAGGCCTTCTCAACCCCAGGAGCCGATAATAATTGACAAGAACATAATTTGCAACTACGCCTTTTTGGCACAAGCTAACCAGAGCTGGGTTCTCTTGCCTTGCCACCAAACAAGTCCTAAGTGCTGCTTTTACTTGGAGGATTACATGAGATGGGGAGGCTTGGGAAATATTTAGCATAGAGTAAGGCCCTCACCCACCGAGTTACTGTACTTTCCAGGGACTGAGAGGGATTCTTTCACTTCATGCCATCAAAAAGGGCGCTCTCGTCAAACTCCAAGCCTATGCCTTCCCTTCTAAAACCGGCGTTTTCAGGCTGCCTGGGTTGCACAGACGTCAGCACACTGGACGGGTGACCTGCTAGGCTAATTAGGCCAGTGTTACAGGCGTTAGGCAGACTTGCCGGAGATGATGTTCTGCAAATTCGAGGTGAAATATTTAATTAATCAAAGCTGCTCAGTCGGTTGTCACACCGAGTCAGTGTGTGCCGGGCGAGGGCCGGGGCTCTGTGGGAGGATGCCAGCCAGGGCACGCTCCTCGGAACCTGCCCCCTCCTTCACCACGGGAACCGGCTGGACCGCATCGGCCACGCTGCTGAATCGAGAGCACTTGCTCCCGGCATCCAGCGTTTCACAGATCCAGGGTGTCCGGGGTGTCCGGTGGCGGGCCATCTTCTGTCCCCGGGGTTTATGGTACCGTGCAAGAGCAGCTGAGATGCCACGCTTTGGGGAGTGGACAGTCCCACTGGAGAGCAGGTTAGGGGAGAAGAGGCATGTTTTATGTGTTTGTACATACGTGTGTGTGTGTGTGTATGTGTGTGCCCATATATGCATAGAATATTTCAAAATAGACACTGATTACCTCCAAGGAGGAAATGGGGGCAGAGAATACCCACATACCTTTTCTATCTCCACTATATTAAGTGACACAGCAAGTTACAAAAATGTAGGTCAAAAATAATATTTTATATACATACTCTCTCTCACACACATATATACACACATTATATATTTTAACCATAATAATGTATATTTAATTTTGATTTTACATAATTGTCAGTAGGTCCCATACTCCCGTGTTCCAATATTTTAGAAAATAAAAATAATAGCGAGCACTGCTGTGTTGATATGTTTTACACACACACACACACACACACACACACACACAAATTCATTTAGTGAGGACGACAACCTTATGAGCTGCATACCATTATTATCACATCCATCTTCCCAATGAGGGAACAGAGAGGTTAAGTCATGTGCCACAGTCACACAGCCAGTGAGCAGCAAACTGGGATTCCAACTGAAGGGACAGGCATTGAAATTTGTGTACATCACCTCCAGGCTGAACTGCCTCGTTCTGCTTCTATGTCTTGATTTAGTTTGGGGACTATAAAATAGGCTCATTTGAGAAAAAAAAAAAATCAGAAAACATCAGAAAGAAGGAGAAAGAGATCACCTAAAATTGCATCACACTCATATATTTTGTCATATACTTGTCTGGCCCTATTCCTCGTGAGCATGTTTGCGTATGATTTTATGTAAACATGAGATAATATATGACATATTTTTCTAACCTGCTTTGTCACTTAATATGCTGGAAATATAAAAGGGTATTCAGGTATGCATACACTACCAAATATACACACACATTATATACACATATTTTTTGTTTTTATATAAATAGTAGCCTATTATATACAACATTCTGTCTTTCAGCTCATACCTAATTTTTCTTGGATACCATTCCCCATTTGGATGAAAAGAGCTTATTCTTTTATAAAACTGTACCGTGTCCCATTGTCTGCTTCTACCATCATTTTATTCACTAGTCCACACTGGCTATTAAAGTTATTTCAAATCTTTGTTAAGGAGGTGACATTTGAACTGAGATCTAAAATACTGTAGAGGGGTGCAGGTCAGGGGCGAGGGAAAGAAAACAGTCAAGATGCAGGAAATAGCACATGCAAAGGTCCTGAGGCCTGTGAAACGGAAAGGTGTATATGGCAGGTGCCCAGGGCAAAGCAGGCCTCCACGCGGTGTCTGAGAGGGCAACTGAGGACTGACCATGCTGGATATTGCTAGTTCTGAAAACAGCTCCCATCTCCATCCTAAGAGCATTCGAAGCTACTGACAGGCATGATTTGGGGGTGTTAAAGAAGCTCTAAGAAGCTCCATCCAGGCCTAGCTTGCCCACGCCCAACAGTGTGGATTGAGTCAGAGAGAAGTTTTCACGCCACAGCTCTGTCCCAGGTGGCCTGTCCTCCTCCTCTCGCCTCCCTCCCGTTAGCCAGACAGAATCAAAACTCCGGGAACTTCCTCCATCCCGCCGGACCCCCTCTCACTGTCCCCCAGGGCAAATGTGTTCTCTGCAGTGTGCTGGGAATTCTGTCATCTCCCACCCAGGACTGGGTTTATAAAGATACCGGAGAGGTGTTAAGCCTTCAGTAATTATCACCTCTGGGGAGGGCGGGGGGAGTCCAGATGGGGTCAAGAGGAGAGCCGGTTTATTTTCCCTACCAATCCCCTGAATTCCATTCTTTTCATTAAGTCCCAAGGCCTGGACTCAGGGTCCATGTGTGTGTCTGTGTGTGTGTGTGTGTCTGTGGTATGTGTGTGTCTGTCTCTGTACGTGTGTGTGTGTCTGCGGTATGTGTGTGTCTGTCTCTGTATGTGTGTGTGTGTGTGTGTGTGTCTGTGTGTCTGTGTGTGTCTGTGTGTGTGTCTGTTTCTGTATGTGTGTCTGTGTGTGCATGTGTGTGTGTATGTGTATAGACCTGGGTTGAGGGTGTGTGTGTACAGACCTGGGCTCAGGGTGTGTGCATGTGTTTGTGTGTGTCTGTGCTTGTGTGTGTGTCTGTGTGTACATGTGTGTGAATCTGTGTGTCTGTGTATGTATCTGTGTGTGTGTATATGTGTCTATGTGTACGGGCCTGGATTCAGGGTGTGTGTGTGTGTTTGTGTGTGTCTATGTATGTATGTGTGAGTCTGTGTGTCTGTCTGCCTGTGTGTGTGTACAGGCCTGGGCTCAGGGTGCGTGTGTGTCTATGTGTCTGTCTGTGTGTGCATCTGTGTGTGTGTGTGAGTGTGTATGTGTGTCTGCGTGTATTTAATGTACTTCCGGATCAGAAGGAAGGGGG
Source organism: Macroglossus sobrinus (assembly GCA_004027375.1). Taxonomy (NCBI): domain Eukaryota; kingdom Metazoa; phylum Chordata; class Mammalia; order Chiroptera; family Pteropodidae; genus Macroglossus; species Macroglossus sobrinus. The sequence continues at coordinate 91,588 of PVKZ01003517.1, forward strand.
CCCGGAGCCAGTGTGACCTGGATATTCTAACAGAAGAGCCGGTGTAGCACCCACAGAAGTGAGCCAGCTTAGGTTGGATCAGACCCGGTGTGCTGTCAGCACCCCCATGCCCTCATGACCCCGTTTTTCCTTCACTGGAGTGGAACGACTTTCCACAACTTTTCTGTGAATCAAGAATGCTTCCTCTCAAGCTTCAGCTCCAGGATGAGCAATGTTCATACTTTTATTTGGATTTCCCCATTTGACGAGCTTCAGAGCCCCCCAGAAATGTCAAAAAAGGGTCTGAGACAGAGACAAACGTAGGTCCCAGATTTTAGAACTAGCTTAAGATCCCACAAAGTCTCTGGGATCTGGGGTGAATCGATATTCTGGGACCCAAGCCACACTTCTGAAACCATCCTTGCCTCGAGTCCTCAAATTTCTTTTGCTGAGAAGACGCCAGCAATAAATGTCTGAATGAATGGTCTACCTATGACCACTCCTGGCCCTTCCGGTTGAGTCCATACATTTGCTGGGGGGAAGGGGAGGGTGCTGGTTATTTTCAAATAGTTATGATTATAACTGTTACTGTATTATAATTATCATTATGTGTAAATATAATAAGTATAATTAAAATGCAGTATTGTCATTGTTAATATAGATTGTCTTGGGCCCTTTAAATGTATCGATGTTCAAATCTCTCGATAGTCTTGTTAAGTGGGCCCTATTATTATTTCCATTTTACGGATGAGAAAACAGCGGGACGCAGGCGCCTGGCCGGGTTGGACAGCTAAACTGGGGGCAGAGCTGGCATCTGGACATAGGTGGCCTCGCTCCAGAACCCTGCTGTCTAGCATGGCAGCGACCAGTCACATGTGGCTATCACGTCGCTGAGCTGTGGTGAGTCCTCACTGACACGAGCTGTGAGTGTAAAGCACACACCGGGGTTTGAAGGCTAATTGTGAAAAGGAGAACGTAAAATTTCCCATTCAGTATTTCTTATATTGATTTCATGTTAAAATGAGAATCCTTTGGATATTCTGGGTTCCATAAAATATGTTATTAAAATCAATCTGTCCTGGTTCATATTTTCAATGTTGCAATTAGGAAATTTAAACTCCCATGTGTGACTTGCTTCATTTCTACAGGACGTCAGTACTGGGCTAGCGTCTAATGATCTCACTGCGCTGTCTCGGTACAGAGCAGTCCAGGCCTGGAGCCCACGGTGCATACTCCCACGTCTCTTCCTCTGAAATTATATAACTTGGCCCGCACCCCATCCTATGCTCTGGCTCTGCCTTCCTCCCCAGCTACCCCCCATCACCGCTCCCCTCACTCCACACCCCAGACTCCCCAGCTATGTGCTCACTGACCTGAGCCACTGACCAGTGAGGCCAGGGTGCCTCATTCTCTCTTCTCTTGTCCATGCTGTTCCTTGGCTTAAAACACTGTTCCCTGCCCTCCTCTGTGAACAAGTTTCCTCGCCTCCTCCAGCCATCCAGTTGCTCCCTATCAGCAGAGCTCAAGCGGGGGTCACTGTCTAGGCAGAAGGGCCATTCACAGAGCCTTGGCCCCATGACCCCAGACTAGAGTCAGACGATGGGTCTGGAGCTGAGAGACAGCGCTCACCGGAACCGTGGCTGACCTTGCAACCAGCATGAGACCTCCACGAGCACAGGGCTGGGAGACACGAATAACGCACAAAGGTCTTCACCTTGGGATGCGGGCATAGGGAAGTCACCTCCCTCCCTCAAGACCCATCAAGGGGATTTTAGGGGTGACTCAAGATTGGCTGAAGAAGAGCAAGGAATTATGCATATTGCCGTTGGCTTAAACCTTGCCTTTGCAGCTACTGTACATGCTCCGTTGTGCTGACCAAGTTTTCAAAACCTTACTCAGGGTCACGAAGAGAGGAGACACTACTTCAAATCAAGGCTCGATCAGAATGGAGAAGTGTGGGTACCCCAGATTAGGCTCCATTCAACCCAATGACTGGCATATACTACGTGGCCAGCAACTACGTGTTGCATAATAAATAGATGGAGAAATGGACGAATCTATGTACAGGAATGGATTCATCCAGAGAGAACTGAGCTGATTCACAAAAAAACGGGACTCCCGGTGCAGAGAAAATCCTGGACAGCGTCGAAAGAAACAATGGTGGCCAGTTTCAGTGACTTGTGGTGACAGTTTAGAGACTGGGAACCTCATTCTCAAATTCCTGGGATTCAATGGGAAATTGGGCAAGCGAGAGCTCTCACCTTTATCATCGGTATTATTGTTTTTCAAATAAACTCTTTGTGCCTATTAAAGACTACAAAAATGAGACTTTTAATGATTTAAACATTTAATTTGCTGTCACCCAGTTCAGTAATGATTTAAATATGAGTTTATTTTTAACTTCAACTATTACAAAATTGTGCTCATTGATTTTAACACGCTTTCCTTGTTTTTTTAAGATGTGTCAGAGATGTTTATATATATATATACATTTATATAAAAATATGCATATATATACATATGTATGTGTGTGTGTGTGTGTATACACACATATATGCATATTTTTCCCCATAAGCTGCTCATGACAGGAAGTACCAGGCAGATGAGTGACAGCTAAGAAATTATGAATAATCAAGGTTGGGCCTATAGCTTCTCATATTAGTAGCAGAAATCTGGGGATGAGTTTATTTCTCTTTCTCACTGGCTCTCTCACAGGGGTGAACCCCCCTTAGATTCATCCTGGCGACTCAGCGTGTTTTGTTATATGCCCTCACAAGCTGTGTGACCTAGGACAAGCCACGTAACCCCTCAGATCCTCATTTTTCCAGTCTGTAAACTGTCAACCATCTCCAGTGTTTGCTTCAGCCATAAACAACCGTTCAAATAACTGGAATCCTCACTGCCTGATTTCCATCAATGAACAGAAAAGCTCATGACACTCCATAGGTGTTTCTTACTTCCAACGGTGGAGACAAAGTGATTTCAGAGGCCCAGAAACGCAATGTCGGCAGCACACGGGCGCTCGTAATGAAAGCCCTGGACTCACACACAAAGGAAATGAGACTCCCAAGAAATGCCCTCGTTTACGAAAGGGCAGGAGGCAAAGAGGGAGACTTTTCATTCTGCCGAGGCTCAAACACTGGAGAACCTTACCCAGGCATCGGATGTCTCGGGGAGAAAAGCGAGCTGGCGTCCCACTAGGCTAATGCACATATGGAAAACGTTAAACAGGGAGGCGAGGGGAGTAAGAGTATACACGAGTTCAAGAGACACCTCGATTTGTTTCTGGGAAAGGAGGAAATTGGCCTACACGGCAAACAAGCCAAAAGGTTGAATTAAGTTAAATCCCAGCAGAGGAAATCAGCACGGACTGGATGGGCCGGAGAATAGTTTTTTTTCTTTCTTTCCTTCCGTGTGTGTGTGTGTGTGTGTGTGTGTGTGTGTGAGAGAGAGAGAGAGAGAGAGAGAGAGAGAGAGAGAGAGAGAGAGAGAGAGAGAGAGAGAGAGGAGGAGCACTGCCATCAGTTTTCTCAAATTCTTCTGTCGGTAAAACTTCCCTGCTCAAGACACTTGACCAAGAAAATAAGGAGTTGTGAGTTCTGATCCTAGTGTCGCCATCGGCTTGTTGCGTGACCTCCAGAAAATGTCTTAACCTCTAAAGGCCTCCATCTCCCCTAAGGGCTTTGCTTGTGTGGGTCCCTTCAGGTGAAGAGCAGAAAGATGGAACTTGGGGTTCGAGGTATTTGTTGCAGAGAGCCTGAGTGATCTAAATTTCTATCTCTGTGTCCCAAAGTTATCCTGAAGGTCACTCAATCGCCTGAAGAAAAGACACAGTGGGAGCAGCCCATCCCCTGCCATCTGCGGGCGAGGACCACTGAGCATTTTGGTCAAATCGATGTTGTTGGGTTCTTTAGAATCTGTAACTCAGTCTTTTTTTAAAAATTATTATTTAAAAGGGACAGATTAAATTTTATGACAGCATTATCCAGAGGAGTCAAAGAAATGGAAACGACCAACTCTGCAAACTAAAGGAATTGTTACAAATGTACCATAAACACTTATATACTGGAATCCCGAGTAGCCATCAAAATTCAGATTTTCACAGATTTGGTCACATGGGGAAGTTCTTATATACACAAGTGTAACAAGCGGGACTCAGAACTGTACCTAGAGTTAGAGTCAAAATTCATAATCTATATATGTAGATGCATGCAAATATCTAGGCACAGATTCTGGAATGAGTAAATGCTGGGCCACAGGCAATATCCAGCTCAGTCTCTTGATGAATAGGCTACGAGCTAAGAAGGCTTTCTCTAAATGCTTAAAGAAATGAGAAAAAAGAATCGAAAAAAGTATATTGTTTCGTAGCACATGAAAGTTATGTGAAATCCACATTTCAGGGTTCCAAAGCCAAGGTGTACTGGCATATGGCCACACTCCTTTCTTTCTGCATTATCCGTGGCTGCGTCCGCTCTGCACCAGCAGAGCTGAGAAGTTACAACGGAGAGCACGGGATCGTAAAGCAGGAAATACTTCTACCTGGTCCTTTGCAGAAAAGGTTTGCTGACCCCTGCACGAAAGGACAGCTAGGAAGGAAACAGACCAAAGAGAGTGTTGCGAGGTGGCTGGATGGAACAGGCTTTTTATTTTAGTCTTAAAAATTTCTTGTAATGTTTACCTTTTCCTAACAATGACTACATAATGATGTTTATGCAAATAGCAAACTTGGTTTCTAGACAGTACTTTTCTGGGGCTGGGTGAGCAGTGGACAGTTCCACGGATGCCAATGAAACTATCTTCTTACTGCAGAAGGCACCATCGCAAGACTACTACCATTTATTGAGCACTTACTATGAGCCAAAACTGTGCCCATGTCTCTGCCTCCTGAACCTTATTCAAAGGTCACTGCAATCCTCTATGGGAATTGCTATTACGTTCCCTCTTTCACAACTAGCTAAACCGAGGCCCAGAGAAACAAAGCTACTTTTTCAACAATGCACTAGGAAGGAATTAGAGTCCTAGCACTGGTTTTTCTGACCCCACAGCCCAATCTGCAGCCACCAAAGTCTACCTCTCCCGGGGTAGAAGTAAAACACAGAGGTTGCAGATTTGACCTAAACCCTTCTTCCCTGCAGGGGGCCAGGCAGGACAGGCAGCATCCTGCAGAAGTCAAGGACAAGTAAATGTCTTCCCTGGTAGACTTGCCTGGGTGTCCCAGAATGTCGTGCCTCTGTTTGTCCCGGCTGTGTGGGCTGCTCTGTCATTTGCCCTTTAAAACTCAATTCAGCCATCGTATTGCTTTTTCATATAAGGGGTGGGGGAGAGAGAAAAACCCAGCCACAAATTGCAAGCCAGGAGTTGAGCTGCTGACCAGATGTGCCAGGCTGAGCACACTTGACCTGCCGGCTCAAAATAGTTAATGCGGGCTCCCTTAGGAAAAGCTGTAGTTAATAACATCCCCTTCTCTGATCCCCGGGGGAACCCCTGCTTCCTCCACTCTTATTTCCAAAACCTTCATGGCAGGTTAAGCACAGAGCCCCTGAAAACGGAATGGGCAGACAGATGCCTGCATGAACACATGCCCATTGGCCGCTAAGCTGAGGGCAAAGGAAGTGGCCGTGGCCGTGGGCAGCAGCAAGAGGGCTGTGGGGAAGAGGAGGGGATGAAGTGCTGGGAGGTGGCTCGACACTATGATGAAGGATGGAGACTAAGGAAAGACATTCTTTAGGGAGGAAGTGCTGGCGACGTTGACAGTGCTCTCAATCTAGCCTCAGACACACCAAGGGCGAGTCCCAGTTCTGCCATTTACAAGCCCTGGAGTCCAGGGTAAGGCCCTTAATCTCTCAAAACCTCAGTTTCCTCACGTAAAATTACCATAATAATTTCCACTTCCTTGGATGGTTATGAAAATTGAATCTGAGAACGCAAGGAAAGAGCTTAGCATAGTTTGCTACATACTAAGCACTCAATCAATAATAGTCATGTTATCATCATTGATATTTTTGTCGCTATCATTATCATTAGGCATTATGAGCATTAGGCTCATTGCTCTGCAGGTGGTTTCAAGGTTCAAGGTTCCTTGAGATTCAAGCAACAAGATGAAAGAAAGCAGCTCTGCAAAGCCTTTGAAACTGTGTGAGGACCCACGAGGTGACAGACTAAATGTGGGCTTTCATATCAGACCCGGGGCTCTGAGCCCCAGTTCTTCACCAGGCTAGGAATGTCTCACCTTCCTGAGTCTTGGTTTCCTCATCTGTAAAATGATGATCGTAAGTATTCACCTCGCTAGATTGTTGTAAAGGATAAAATCACAACATTGCTACACATCAGCTACTTTGTGACGTGAGTGATGCGATTTGTTAAAAGGGTAAATAAGCCAACTGCTTCACCTGTCACCCACCTACCCCCCAGAACTCATCTTTATATATATATATATATACACACATATCCGAGTCTCACCCTCACCATCAGCCCACGCCCACCACAGTCACGATCTCAGGCATCTGAAGTTATCATTCCATCCTGCCTCATCTCTGAAAGGCCCCATTGTGCTGGACGGGGCTTACCCAGAGTAGATTTCCTTAAAGAAGTTGTCTGGCCCCATGAGCTGCCTGCTGGCTACACAGAGAGGCGCCAAGGTGCAAATGGGAACCAGATTGCTCCCCTTTTGAAGCTTCCCAAGGTTGCAGACTACCGGGTTGGTCTGAATTATTGGACTAGGCTTTGGCCAACAAAACAATATTCGTTAAGAGGAGAGTGAGAGCGTGGAGAGAGAGAGAGGGAGAGAGAGGAAGGTATGACTCGGGGAAAACTTTTCTTGGGACTGGAGAGGTTAGGATTGGCTTGGCCGGCTGTCGGGATTACACTGCAATGTATTCTCCCCTGGAAGGCATTGCTAAGCACGCTTTGGGATGCAAGGAAGCGAATTTTCTGTTGATGGTGGTTAAAATGGGAGGTTACTTTTCTCACACAGCAAGGAGCCTGATGGAGGCAGTTTCAGGGTTGTGACAGTGGCTGAGGACGGCAGAGATCAGAGGCAACATCCATGATTCTCTTGCCCTTGCCCTCATGGTCACACAATGGCTGCTGCCGCCATGGTGGTCAAGCCCTCACAAGGTACATCCCAAAGTGGATAGAAAAGGGGATGGCGGAAAAGGAATCCCTCCTTGCAAAACTTTTTGTTTAAAATAAGAAACTCTTTACTGAAAGCCTTTATCAAAGTACTCCCTTACGTTCTATCGGCCAGACCTGAGTCACTTGTCTACTTCAGAGCTATTGTGGGGTGAGGGGAACAGTTTGACTGGTGTTGACATGGATCCATTACGATCTTTCCCTGGGGCTCGGCTCATTGTCACCCTGAGTGAAACTGAGGTTTTTTTAGCAAAGAAAAAGGAGTGAGGAGGTCACCTCATGGGGATACTCTTTAGAGACCACATGTGGTCATCCTCTTTGTCTGTCCTGCCTCATCTGATGTAACTCAGGGCTCTGGACATCGTCCTTAAGTGAATGAAGAAATGTATCCGACCCAGCACCCACTGTAACACCCAATGCTTAGTAGGTGCTCAGTAAATACATGTTGAATCAATGACTATGTCTGTCCAAATGCCCCGAATAGCACTGAAGGTACTTAGTCACGATCTGTTATATGAACTGCAATCCCCTTTCTTGAATTCCTTGTTTCTTAAAGAAATGGCAGGGGGCATGCTATTTATCCAAACACTATTCAAAAGAACCAGATCCGTGGTTCTAGACCACATGCTGGCAAATTTTTCCCATTAAGGGTCACATAGTAAATATTTTAGGCCTTGCGGGCTAGATGGCCTCTGTTGAGACTACTCCGCTGGCCGCCCTAGCACACGAGCAGCCACAGATAATACTTACACGAAATGGCCTGGTCCTGGGCCAATGCAACCTCATTTGCAGAAAAATGGGCAGCAGGCCGGATGTCAGCCCCAGGGGCTACAGTCGGCTGACTCCTGCCCTAGGCCATGAAAGCAGGATCCCAACCTGCCACCCAGGCATCCAGCTCGAGGCCGAGGTTGCTGTGGCTTCCGTGTTAGCATCCTCTGAAAAGTAGACCTCCCCCACTACCGCCCCAAGGCAAGGTTCGATGTGCAAGGGATGTTTTGGGGGGACGCTGTGCAGGATGTGGGGGAGAAGCAGGAGGAGGCGGGGAGGCTTCTGACCGGGGCACAGGCCCTGACGCCCGAACGGAGATGGAGAAGGAGGGAGGACTGACTAGGCAGGACAAAGCTTCAGTCATGTTCCGAGGAAGTCTCAACAAGACTGACCGGGAGCCCTCAAGACCACACGGCCTCCCAGAAGTGCCCTGCAGCCTGATGTCCCCGCCCCCCCAACCCCCAGACCCAGTCGCATTCCAGAAGCAGCCTTGGAGAAACACGGTTTTGGTGCCAATACAGCGGGCCATCCAGGGAGGCGGCCACCGAGGTGTTCGGTCCACCGTGCCTCACGGAGCAGCCATCTGTGGGGTCTGTTTTCAGCATAAGCTCTCTGAGGGCCACTGCTCGGAGAAGTCCTTGTGAGTAATATCTACGGGGAGCAGGACGCACTGCAAATACTGGCCAATGTCCCCCTTTTTCTGGTTAGCACCGAGAGGGAGAAAATCCAGGAAGCCCTTGGCATAGTTCTTGGTGCTTAGAAAGTGCTCCACACCCGGTTGCTTTTACTATTATTGTTATTATTTTAAGAACCTTCACGTAGCCTGGGGGCGTCTGGGGGTTGATGGAATGCATCTTTATCCTGCAAGACCCCGGAAGAGTGAGAGTGTAATGCTTTCCCTGGAGAGGCCTGATCTCCTTAAACATCTAGACCAAGGAGTCATGTCTCCCAAAGTGTGTTCCCTGGAACCCTCGTCCACAGGAGGGTAAGGCGACACATAAGATGCGATGCTAAGCCAAAGTATTCTGTGCTCAGCTAAGATGAGAAACGCATTTTTTTTTTAATAAAAATAAAAATAAACTAAAATTAAACAAGCTCCCTTCCCGCAAATCTTCTCAGAGGCTTTGATCCAAGAGTCTGAGAATTAATTCTCTCAGCCTCACTTACCCGCTCATGCATGAATCTAGTGGAAAAACCACTGTAACAACGGCAGGTCCACAGTGAGGCTGTGGACACGATACTGGTTATGTCACGTCTGTGAGCCTGCCGCTCTCTGAAGGGCCATCCAGACAGCAGTCACTGCGGATGTTTGCGAGTTGTCAGAGAAGCAGCACGGAGCCAGGGTTCAGAGCTTGGACTGGGGGGAGAACCGGGCCTGCCTGCCTCAGCTCCCCCACCTGTAAAAAGTGGATCACAACAGTTCCTGCCTCACACGGTTATTGTGAGACGAGAAGAAACTAGGACGTCTGAAAGCGCTTGCAACAGCCACTTAGAAGTGGGATCTAAGTGGTACCCACTGCCGCCCGCCGGGCATGTCACGTGGGTCACCTCGATTCCCTCGCGAGCTCGGAAAATTGGCTCATGATGCTAAACCAAACTGAACTTAATGTCTGAGACTGTAAAGGGGGTTTCGGTGAGACGTGGGCCCTGAGCTGAGGGGCGGCGATTTCCTGCAGGAACCAGTACAGGTCACGAAGCCTCCGGAGCACGTGTCTGTGGCTTGGCTCCAGGTGGGAGCGCCACGACTCTGTCCCGAGCCCAGATGCGTCGGAAACGCTGTGCGGAGAGGCGGGGAGACCGGGGTGCCGGCCACACTTGGTGACATTCCCCAGAACCCTCCCGAAGTGTCGAAGGATATTGGAACCATGCTAGGAAGTGCGGTGCAGTTTCAAACATCGCGAAAATTGGCCACTTTGGAAACGATTTTGTTCTACTCTGCGTATGAAATCATTTCCCCGTTTTATGAGTTATAGAGAAAAATAAATAAAATAAATTATTTCTCCCCCGAGGTACTAGGAGAAATTGCGTTACGGTATTAGGTTATGATCCCTTGTACTATTTAATAGATATTCGAAGCTGTTTTTATTTCAATTCAGGAATATAGAGATTTAGTGAAAAGTGTGCTGGGAAATCCATGTTTCTCCATCATTGAGGTTTTAGCATTGGGGTTCCCTTTCTCCTAACTCTATAAGCAAAATTATATTTCAATTAGAAGAGTCTTTGGGGGGACCAGATTGCCTGGTGAATAAATATCTGGGCATGAGCTAGAGTTTTAGGGAAGTTCATTGACTGTTTCCGGGGTATTTGAGTGAATTACAGGCCTCGGGACATGACAGGGGGATCTTTCTCGTAATCGACTCTTGCTTTAGTCTATTAATCAAAAAAGCAGCAACAATGAGGATCCCAGAGAACTCAGAATAATCCTGAAGTTGATTCTGGCTGAGTCAAGGAAGTATATTTCATTTAAAAAACAACAACAACAACAACAACAAAACTTGTTTCTACACTGAATTTGCCATGTAAAGTGGAACAGGAAAATGAGACAAGAGTAATAGAAGTAATGGAACAGAAGCAATGTTGGGGCTACCTATCATGCACCAGGTGCCAAGAATTAGAACCCCCCCCAAAAAAAAACAAACAAAAACAAAAACAAACAAACAAAAAAACCTCTATCCTCTGTTTTCATGGAGACTGGCAGGTGAGACGTGGCGGGTGTGTTCAAGACATCCGACATCTCCAGTTATTACACCTGTAGGATGACCCCCAATGAGCCCCATCTCCTGGTCGTCATGCCCCTGTGTGATTTCCCCCTGTGCCCCTCCCCACCCCCCAGAGTGCAATGCTTCTACCTAACAGAATATAGCATAAGTGGATACTAAAATGAACGTGAACGCCTGAGTATTCATACACCTGTGGGATGTGGAGAGAAGAATGATGGTTCTGAGATACAAAGCAAGAAAACTTGTAGGTAATCACAGATAAAACAGCCCTTGTGAAAAACCAGCTTTTGTCGGGATCCTCACTGCTTAGACTCACCTCCTCCACTCGCGTGCACGCGCGCGCGCATGGACAGATGGACACACACACACACACACACACACACTCTCTCTCTCTCTCTCTCTCTCTCTCTCAGCTCCCAGGGCCAGGAAGAGAAGGAAGCTCAGGAGAGTCTGTCTCTCTCGAGTCCTGTCTCTGCTGCCCCACCAGGAAGCTTACCTGCCTGTGCTATGCCACACTTCAGCGCTATGAACTCAGTCGTGCTTTGGCCATTGGAAACCCTGTTCCTCGCCTGACAGCCGGCGCCTGCTACAGGCAGAAGGCAGAGCTCTAGAGGTTGGTCTGGCCATTGGGTGTCTCCGACTACCTAGCAACACGTGAACAAACAGCTCCCAGCCACTGAAACCAAGAGCCTGGAACCCAAGGAATCGTCAGTCACCCAAGCACGATGACTTCCAGTATTTGTCATCTGGTGGGAAATGAAGGGTAAAGTTAGGAGAGAAAGAGGAAGGGTTTGAGGGGGCAGAACCAGAATCCAGGCAAAGAGAGAAAGCAGAGGTAGACGGGTAACTCGAAGAACAGTTAACATGCCAGTCTGGAGACTTCCAAGGAGTAAGGGACACTGTGAAATGGCGTAATAAATCGGTTTTGGGCATGAGTTCTGAGGCAGACTGGCTAGGATAAAATTCTGGACTGCCATCTAGCAGGGGAACCTTGGATGCGTTCTGTAGACTCTCAAGACCATTTCTTTATTTGCAAAATAAGGACCATGAGAAAACCCACTCCAGAGAGGTTGTGTGGATTAAAGGGGATGATGTGTTTAAAGGTGATGTGTTTAAACAGCGCATAGTAGGTGCTGAGTTAGTATCATTAGTTATCGCCATGGGGGAATGGGATAATACAAAAGTGAAAGGATCAAACAGGCACATAGGTCTCTCCCTGCCAGTTCTGGACTTGCTTTGGAAAGCAGTGTCCACTGGCAGGATGTCATTGGAAGCCCTGAGCTGCTCCAGGCCAGATCGAAGGTATCTGAGTCACTTTAGTCCCTGATTGGAAACCAGCATGGTTAGATGACACAGAGAACTGTGTGGCCCCTCCTGGGCCAAAGTTCAGGAAAGACATACGCAGACCCTTTGCCCAAGACTTGAGAAATCAGGAAGCCGTGGAATTAAGCTAAAAATTGTGCAGAAAAATCCACATCAAAATCAGAAAGATCCAGTTGGTGTTGAAACTCAGGTTCAAATTCAGGGATTAAAAACAAGAGTTGGCAGAGGCAAGAGAAGGCGGGATGAACGGCACTGGTCCGTTAATTCAGAAATCCGTCTGATCACATCAGCGCGAACCCAGGCCCTGTCTTTCTGCTCATCCATCCATCTCTCTGAGGGCTTGCTTGTCCTCTGAGGCTGCCCAGCATGGCTCCAAAAGGTTGCTCAGGTCTCGGCATTGTGGAAAACAACCTCCAGACGTAGAAAGAGGGACATCTGTCTCTTGTACCTCTTGTCAGGTATGAGATAGAAACATCTTGGGAATAGCACAGATTCCCCCTGATTTTAATTGGCCACCACCATACCATGTGACATCACCTAAACCAATCTCTGGAAAGCAGGAAGGAGCCGCTAGGATTGACACATAGACCAGACATGATTCAGGGACCCGCCTTCTTGCAAGACAGAAGCTGGGGAAAGACCCATATCGTTTGTGAAGCACAAAACTAATTAAGTGATTCACAAAAACAAAAACAAAAACAAAAACAAAACACACAAAAAAAAACATTAGAGCCCTATTTCCAAGGAAGAGTCGACATAATGGCTGTTGAACAGACATCCAACAGCATTTTACATCTCTGCCCACGTGATCTCCCCCGCACCAACTCAGCTTTTGTTCTCTAACCATTTCTGAAAGCTTAGGCCCCAGGCACCATGCTAAGTATTTCGAGACACCACCTGGCTCAATCTTCACGCCAACCTGATGAGGTAGGTGCCATTTTTAACCTCATTTACTGATGAGAAAACTGGCTCCAAATGGTGAAGGACTTTCCCGAAGATCACAGGTATAACATGGTACGCTCAGAACTCTTGACATTGACAGATTCTGGGGTTCTGCTGCCAGGATGGCAGCCATGGGCCACAAACCACTCTTTTAAAAACTTCAGATTAAATATCTGGTCACCCAGTTTCAAGCTACGTTCAAGCACCTAATAACAGCATGCAGGCCAGTCCACCATGCCGGAGGACACAAACGTAAGACATCTCCATCATCACAGAAAGTTCCATCAGACAGCGTTGTTCCAGAACCCAAGGTCTTAACCACTCCACCACAGTGGTCCCATGTGACTCCACTGTGGCCTGCTGGTCTTTGGAGGAGCTTTCCTAAGCAACCCCGTCAAAGGCAGGAAGAGTCCCGCACCTTTCCACCCCACTTCCGAGAAAGAGGCTCAATCGCAACGAGAGACTTAATTTTTCTTCTGAGAAACTTCCAAGCAACCAGCCTATTACGTAACGGGAGCAAGGGAAAGGCATTTCTCATATCCTGGGAGCGACCTGGAGGAGGAAGAAATTGTTCCCCTCCAACCCCCTCCAAAGCCACCGCCGTGGTGAAAGTGGCTTCTAGTGGGGGCTGTCACTTCCACACGGACTTTTATTTCTGAGAAGGCCTTGCAACTTAGGCAACTTGTGAGCATCTGACAACGGGCACGTAGGGAGAGTCTGGCAAGAATTTATTATGGAAAAATCTGCATCTTCAGAGCCGAAGAGTGGAAGGATCAAAGAATCGCAGGCCGAATGTGTGGCTCCACACACACACACACATACGCACGCGCACACACACACACACACACACACACACGCACATGCACATGCACACACACATACACACATGCTCGCAGAGAAAATACAACCAAAATGTGGAACGTTCTGTGCTCGCACATGAGCCCCATATGGACCACGGAAAAGTCAGTACATAATACTCTGATTTGCATTTTTCTAGGCAGGCTGTGCTCTACCAATGCATTGGGTTCCCGTCCTCAGGACAGGTGGTAGGTGTGCAAAAGCCACCAGCATACGTGACCTTGACCTCATTCCTTACTGTCGCCCAGTCTTGCTTCATTAGCCTCTCCCTGACCTTCCTTTCAATTCTCAACTCCAACCTCGAGCCACTCCATCCCTGACAGCCTCCTCACCCTAATCCCCACCTTCTCAGCCATCCTGGATCCTCGACCGGAGTGGGAGGCCGATTATAAGTGCATCTCAGGGATGTCATGAAAATGTCTACACCTCATTCAACTGAAGCCATCATCAAGGACAGATGTAGCCATAGCAACAGATCATGACACAGAGGGAAATAAAATACACATGCCCCCTAGAGAAACCTCAGCCCACCTGGGGAACATCAAAAAAGGGAAACAACCTGGATTTTTAATGGTCTCTCTCCAACGCTCACTTGTACAAGCGATCGTGGCAGGTGTCATCTGCTGTCCACGATGGAACCACGAAGGAGCGTCAGTACATGTTTTAAATTGGAAAGCGATGCTGGGATGGGAAGCAGGCATGCACGGCGGACACGTGCGTGACATGTGTGCCAGGCCCCTGTGCCATCAGCAGGAGTCTGGGTCCTTAAAAGCAGGGAGGGACAAGCTGGGACGATAACTGCGTTTTGTCAGCTACTGTGAGCACATCTGCACGCGCCCTCAGTCACAGGGACAAAGAGGAGACGCCCCTCTGGTCCACTTACCCTGAGATGTTTCTGCCCAGGGGTCTGGCGAGGACATAGGGACACCCCCAGAGAGTTCCAGAACCAGAAATGCTAAACCTGAAACGTGCTGACATGCCCCGAAATGTGTTCTCAGGAACACCAGCTGCATTGGCTATAAAGCGGGGAGCAGAGAGATGGGAAATTCTACCACAAATAAAGTGAAACGTGTTTTTCATTACAGCACTTTTCAGGGCCTTTAGTGTCCAAAGCGCATTGTGAATTTCAAAATTTTCCAAGACAATGTTTTCCAAGCTGACTTGAGCACAGAATCTTTTTCTAAGAAGTGCCTTTTAGGACAACTATTCTGAGAAACATTTTGGGGGGAACCACAAACCATTCTAACGCTTTCCATCCACTTGACCAATGGAAAAACGAAGGCCCCCACAGCAAAGGGATTAGCCCTCAATTAGCCCACTGGTTAGTGGGAACACAGCTCTCCTGGGACCTGCTCTAGTGTCACATCTTCACACACATCTCACGAGATTCTGGACGAGAAGCTTAACTTGGTCCTTTATACAAGGAACATTTCTTAGGCACCGACTCTGTGCCACATTCTGGGCTGCCCGCTGGAGACACAAAACCAAAAAAGGCATGATCCTTGCCTTCCAGGAGATTATAATTTACCAGAAGTTAAGTAAGCCATCAAACAGAGCTCGGGGAAGTCTCTGCTTTGCATAGTTTTGATGTGCACACATTTCACTTATCACAGATTTTAGATAACGCCAGTCCCCAGGGATACGGTCCAAGTTTCGGTTAACCGCGTTCTATTAACTAGAAGTAATTGCACAGAGTACACACCTTTCTGCCGGTCTTCGGTCCTTATGGAAATGATACATGCACATCATGATCGGGGATCCATCACATCGCTTCTTTCCAAGTCTGTCGCTGGCTGATCACTGTGTATCATTCAGTTCACGTGCAGGCAGCAGAGAGGGTAGCTGTACTGACTGCTTCCTTGTCTCTCAGGAATAAGCCTGCATGACCTTTTACCTAAACAGGTAAATAACCAAAAGAAGAAATTAGCCAAGAAAGAGGGAAACGCAGCAAAGAAGTGCAGGTAACGCTGCAAGTTAAATGTGCAGCAAGCAAGCAAAGCGGCATTTGTAAAGAAACAGCTGACTGTGAACATGTCAGCACTGCTACAGCCTTAGTGACCCTGGACAGGGAGCCAGAGGGCCCTTCGCGAAGGCGAATGTATCCTCTTAAATGAGGAAAGTGACCAAAAGAGACAAAGATGTTCTACAGGGAGTGATGGTGGCAAAAAACCTTCACATTAAAGGCACTCTTGAAGATCTTTCACGACATTCGAAGTGCAAAAATATAATATGGGTAGCTGATTCAGACTTAGAAAGGAGGAGGGCTCATCGGGGCATAGAAAAGATGCTCGTCTTTTCAGAGATGGAGCAAAGGTGAGCACTGCCTTCAAACGATTCTGGACAACATTTTATCATGAAACAAAACACTT
Source organism: Macroglossus sobrinus (assembly GCA_004027375.1). Taxonomy (NCBI): domain Eukaryota; kingdom Metazoa; phylum Chordata; class Mammalia; order Chiroptera; family Pteropodidae; genus Macroglossus; species Macroglossus sobrinus. The sequence goes on from PVKZ01003517.1 coordinate 107,678, forward strand.
TAACGCTCGCTATTTCTAATTTTTTAAAGACCAGTGTACAAACTAATAGCTTTAAGTCATTTTTTCTTTCTTTTTGCATTTCTCTATATATTTATATCCAACAGAAAAGAGTTTTTAAGGTTTGACAAGAAGTTTAATGGTTACAGAACAACTGTAATTTTCCTGTTGATTAAGATATTGCTTGGCAAGGTTTCAGGGTGCATGGGCATTCTCATGGCCCCACGCTACCATGCAAATCAAAGGCACTGACCACTCTAGTCCTCAGTTTCCCTGTTTTAAGAGAGAATTAGTTACTGTCCCAACAGGCAAGCAGAGGCACCATCAAATTAGGATCACTTAAGAAGGGCTTAAGTTTGAAAACACTACATTTAAAAAGCTCAAAGGTGTGGGTGTAAGGAACACCCCAGGAATTGTGCAGAGCTTGGGGGCTGATGGCAGTCCAGCTGTTACTATCCTGGGCCCAAAGAGACAAAGGAAGAGAGAATTTACCAGAACCCAGAAGGAGAGAGAAACATGTAGAGCAGGGCATCTCTGGCTGAGGAAAATGGCCAACCATGGAGACTTTTCAGGAAGGGAACTAAATACCCACCCTCACTCCCCTTCTCTGTGCCCATTGGCTGAATCCACGTGAAACCAGGAGGCCTTGTTAACTGTAGGTTGGAGACAGGTGGCAGCCAGGAGTCAGCGAGCAGAAGGGTAAACAACAGATCAGAAGGGCTAAAAAGAAGAGATCCAAAATAGAGTCATTTCCCAGCTAAATTCTGGGATGTCGTGATTCTAAGTGCCTTAGAGAAAAAATTGTTCATATATAACAGTAGCCAAAACCTTCCAAACTAGCTGAAACCTAAGAAAGAGTTAGGGAGAAGGGGATAGGGGTATCTGGCAGAGTTGAATGGCAAGAAGGGGTAGCATGACCCTAGGAAGGGCTAAAAAGGCGTCATGAGTCCAGATAACCTCTCACCAAGCTTCTCACTCTGGGACCACCCAGTCTGTGCTCCCTTCTCTCTCCCCACAAACACCAGGCTTTCTCTGCTTCTCCAGGGAATACCAGAAATTAACATGCCATTAGTTCCAGCTGCCAACAGAATCTGGAGAATGTCTCTCTCTCCTGTAGGAAGGAATCTGATTGGCCCAACTTGTTTCCTGGGCTTATGCAAGATCCAATCAGCTGCAGCCAGGGAGGGTCACATGACATCAACAGGGCTCCTAAAGGGCCCTGCCTGGTGAATGAGTAGGAGTTTCTCAGAAATCCAGATTTGTAGGCCGGGCTGTCACTCTAAGAGATGTGACACTTGGCCTATTTTTTATTTTTGAAAACCCTTTTATAGCACTTTGTATATGCCAGACACTGTTCTCTAAGTGTTTTCTTCACTTATAATGACCGTTTGAGAGAGACTATTATCAGCCCATTTTACAGATGAGGAAACTGCGGCACAAAGATATTAAATAATTTTTTTCAAGTCACACGACAGGTAAATGGAAAAGTCAGTATTTGAACTCAACACCGGGTCACTCCAGGATTCATGCTTCTAACCACTATGTTCTACTATCTCACTCAAGTTTAAATATAAAGAAGCAATGGTCTCCAACCCCCGGCTTCTTAAACCCTTCAGAGATCGAGGTGAAGAGGCACTCAACAACCCTAAAAAATTGTGTATTGAGCCCAGAGTGTCAGCGCCGAGCTGATGGAGAAGGGAAGGTTTTGGTGGTGAGACGCCCAGTTGGAAGAATGCATAAGAGGCTGACAAAAGAATGAAACGGCAGGCACCAACTTTACTGTGGGGAGCGCCCTTCTATTGCGGGGAGCACGGCATTGCACGCACTTCTTCTGCTCCCCTTTCTTGAGCTCCCCTTCTGCTCCCCAGGGGACCACATGGCTCCACACATATCAGAGTACAATAGTGGCATTCAGCCACACATGCGTGATACAATAAGCTGAATTATGCTGACATATTTTAAGCGGAGGCACCCTAATGTAACATTCTGAATCCGGGGTCCTTTTCCTAGCCGCGAGCCTGGAGCACAGCCAGCCCTGGGACTCACACAAAGTAAATGACAAGTCTCCAAAAGCCAATGAACCTGTCCTCAGGTTTGGAGAACAGAAATGAAAGTAGGGTAAAGAAAAGTAGAATTCTCACTCTGCCCGCCATCTGCAGATCATCATTAATGGTATAATTCCGAAAACAAAGCACCACGACGAACTACAAAAAAGGCAAAAAATGCCCAAGAGCCATGGAGTTTGACGCTTGTCTTTCGATATGCATGATGTGGCAGCTGGCTCATACAGCATCTTGTCATTGTGTCCCTCATGTCCGTGTTCCGGGGTGCCGTGCTTGCACGGAGCACCTCGGCCCGACTTGGAGGCAAACCAGCTTTCTCCTTGGGAGACCTCATCCAGCCCCATGGCTTCAATTAGTTACCAGATGTCGGTGACTCTCCATTCTTTATCCAACCCAGATCTCCCTCCTGCCCTGAAGACCCGTGAGCCAACACCTGCTGGCCATCTCCACTTGGAAATGACACAGGCCCTTCAAAAGGAGCGTGCCCCAAACCAACCCCATCACCTCCTTGCTCAGATACACTTCTTCTCAATTAGTCTTCACCTCAAGGAAAATGGTCCCACCATATATCCAGCCACCCAAGTCCAAATTCCAGAAACCATCCTCCATCCCTTCTTCTCCTGCATTTACTCTTCTCACGTCCATGCTTACCTGACTCACTATATCCCTGGACTCTGTCCGCATCTCTTTGCCCTCACTGCCACCTCCCCTCTCCAGGCGATCTTCTCGCTTGCTTGGATGATAGCGGTCACCTTCTAGCAACAACAGTCATTTCCCTCCAACCCACCTCCCAAGCCGCATCTTTCCCAAATGCACATCGGACCGTATTTCAGCTTTTCTCAAATCTCTTTGAGGTCTCCCTATTGACCCCTAGATAAAACCATCAGTTCCTGAAAAGGACCTATGAGCCTGCATGACCTGGTGCCCGCTCAACTCCCCAGTCTTATCTCACACTTCCTGTCCTTTGACAAGAGATTCTCTGTGTCAACGGAACTCTCAGTCATTGAACGTGGCTCTGATGGGCAGCCTCTAAAACGGTCCCAATGATCCTTCCTTTTGTATCCATGCTCACGTAGAATCCTTTCCCCGCGGCTGTGAGCTGGATCCAGTGACTCACTTCTGATGAACAGAATATAGCAAAAATGATGGATGTCACCTCCAAGATTCAGTTACAGAAAGACTCTGAAATCTCTCTCTCTCCCTCTCTATCTCTCTCCCTCCCTTTCTCTCTCTGCCTCTCTCTCTCCATCCCTCCCCTGTCTTTCTCTCTCTCTCTCTTCCTCCCACCCTCCCTCTCTCTGTCTCTTTCTCTGTCTGTCTGTCTGTCTCTCTCTGTCTCTCTCTCTCTCTGCCTGTCTGTCTGTCTGTCTCCCTGTCTGTCTGTCTCTCTGTCTGTCTGTGTCTGTCTCTCTCTCTGTCTCTGTCTCTCTGTCTCTCTCTCTCCCCCTCCCTTCCTCTCTCTGCCTCTCTCTCTCTATCCCTCCCCTGTCTTTCTTTCTCTCTCTCTTCCTCCCACCCTCCCTCTCTCTGTCTCTTTCTCTGTCTGTCTGTCTCTCTGTCTCCCTGTCTGTCTGTCTGTCTCTTTGTCTCCCTGTCTGTCTGTCTGTCTGTCTCTCTGTTTCTGTCTCTCTATCTCTCTCTCTCCCTCTCTCTCTTTCTCTCTCTCCATCCCTCCCCCATCTCTCTCTCTCTCTCTCTCTCTCTCTCTCTCTCTCTCTCTCTCTCTCTCTCAGCCAGTTACCATGCTGCAAGTAGCTATATGGAGAAGCTCAAGTGACAAGAAATTGATATCTTCAGTCAACAGTAAAGGAGGACCTCAGGCAAACTCACACTAGATTCCTAACCCAGAGATACTGGCATGATAAATATTTGTTGTTTTCAGACATTAGATTCTGGACTCACTGGTTATGCAGCAGTGGATGGCCAATAAATCTTATAGACTCTTTTATCTCTGAGCTACTACACATAGCTATTTTTGACTCCTGGATTGCTCCTCCCGCTCCCCACAAGGCCAACCCATTTCACCTAACTCCAATTCATTCTCAGGGCTCAGATGAGATGACACCTCCTCCAGAAAGCCTTCTATGACTTTCCTCATTACAACGTGGATCACACCAGGCAGTAAGCAACATGAGGGCAGGCCCCATGGCTGTCATGATTCGTTCTGGATCTGGATCCCCTGTATCAAAAACAAGGACTGGCCATAGAAGATAGGTTCACCATTTTCTGAATAAATGAAGGCTGTAGAAAGATTATCCCTCTCACTGCTGAGTTTTTTCCTTTTGCACCCAGCAGACGATTCCATGTCATGCAGATATTGACTGTTCTGAGTGTCCAGAAGCCATGCTTTTCATTTATAGTTATGACACTGAACTCAAATCTGATATTTCCACCAAGCTTTAACATCTCCTCGTTCATGCTCTTTCTTTCACTTTCACAAGAACCACGAGGGGTATTACTTTCCTCGTTTTACACACAGGAAATATGAGACAGAAGGACCTGAGTGAGTTTCATCGACAACCAACCATGAAACTAGAGTCTGGAAGCTGGTCTCCAAACTCTCGGCTTTAGAACCTCAGAAGGAAGATATCAGTTGAACATGTGCCCTAATTACTAAATAATTTTGCCTTAAAAAAGTGCAGATTGCCTTCACATGTATGACTGATGGTTTCACTTTATCAACCAGGCATCTTGGTAAGCAAATAAACTCCAATATGAAATTTTTAGTCTCTAAGGGGAAAAGACTGCAGAATCAAGGAAATCAAGCAAAACCTAATTAAATTGAATCCGGAAAACAGGAAGTTATAAAAAAAACTCAGTAACAAAAAAATAAAACATTTACAAAGAAATTAGTTTTGATGCTTTCAGATACATATTGGTAAGCTTATATTGTTAGGGAAAAAATTAAGTAGTAATAAGCAAAACATGTTAATAATAATAATAATAATAATAATAATAATAAAGACCATTCACAACAGGCTACTTTACAGACCAATACATCAACTAGGAGGTTCTGGGCTGGGCTTTTTGTGTCTAAGTAGTCACAAGACACTTGGTTTGATTTTTTTTTTTAACTCCATAAGGATCCTATTCACCATGTGTGAGTAACATTTCTAAACCACAAAGTTCTGAATTAAATACAATTGGAAAAAAATCACAATAGTACCAGTTTCAGACTTTGTACAGAGGGGGAAGATACGTAATAACCAATTGCTTTTGCTTTTCTATAACTAATGCCTGTTGGTCGCATACAGACACATCCACCTTCTGCTGAACCCCACGCCACTGTAGAGAAGATTCTAGAACCCACACCAAAAATTGCAAAGACTGAGCCATAGGGTGCAGCGAGTCTGCAAATGTGCTTGTTTGGCTCTCACCCTATTTTTGAATTAGTTATCAATATTTGCATATTAGAGGGTCGACATAAAATCCAGATTTCCAGCATCTGGGCCCACGTCCTCTCATGGCGAATATGGGCCAGAGCTCAGCTAGGGTTTTCCCCTTACATGTGGTCTCCATTTCTCTAGTCTTTATCACCCCCTATTTCTTCTACACCCAGTCTTGTCTCTGGCATTTATGGTCTTTTCCTGGCCCCCCATTTTCCTAAAAAAAAAAACAACAAAAAAAACAAAGATGGCTGCCATTTTCTTAAAATTCCACTGGTTGAAGCAGAGATTTCAAGTCACCTTTTAGGAAAAGGAAATTTTGTGACAGGAAGTGGAACCAGGAACCCATCTGGTGCCTTTTCTTCTTTCACTCTCTTCCCAATTTCCGCCTCGTGGCGTCTCTGCTTCTCTCTGTGTCTCTGCCGTTTTTCTCTCCTGCTCTGAGTTCCATCTCTTCATGACGTCAGTTGTCAGTGACCTGAGAGAGCCGGCCAGATCTCGCACCTACTTCCTGGTCTTTCCACTCAGCTCTCACCGTCCCCCGGGCTCAATGTCTCATGTTCCCGAATCCAATTTGCCCTGATCGGTGTAGTCAATTGTTCAAGTCGGACCAACAAATTATTGGCCACAGTGGCTTGTCACTCAATGAATCAGAAGACCTGGGGCCCCAGCCTGAAAACAAGCAGGGGTGGGGGATTATGTAGCATAAAATATGGCTGCCCAGGGCACTGGGGAAGGTGGATAAGACACACTTCCTTCAAGGGCAGGCCGGCCATGACCCCCAAATACAGCCTCCACCTCCCCACACTTGGTCGCTAGTCTTAAGCAATTTGCCTCTCTGCTCCCACGAGCTGTGGCCTGGCCAGGGCCTGGCTTCCAGAATTCAGTTATGCACAGAGGAATTACGTACTTTGCTTGGCGACCAAGCCCTCAGCCACACGCACAAATGGAAGCAGTTAGTTTCTGTAATGAATTTGTAATGCTCCTTTGCTTGTTTCCTCCCGGTGCCTGTTGGCCTTTCAAATCAGTGTGAATCCACTGGAGAACGGTAATTGGGGTCCTTCTTAGCCCTTGCTGGGGCTTCACGCCCACTGCATCCCCTGCCCAAACAAACCGCTGTGCCTCCTCTGAAGTGGCCATAACAAATTTGCCTTTATTGGCCCGGATTTGGGAACTCCACGTTATTTGCCTTTGAGATAGAACAAAGAGACTCTATTTTCTCTGGCTCCTCCCAGCTCTGAGATGGCCAAGAGCAAGAGCGCGAGTCTCAGGCTGTAGTTCATCCCGCAGAAACGAGGAAATCCTAGCTGCATGCGAGGCAGAAGGGCCTGGTGGACAAGCACACAGGACCTGGCTCCTGCCCCAGCTCTGCTGGGAAACTGCTGTGTGACCTTGAGCGAGTCGCTTCACCTCTCTGAACCTCACTTTCTCCATGTGTTAAATACAGACAGTAACAACATCTCCTTGGTTTTGAAAGGAGTGAAAAATGTAAGCAATCTACATAGCTGTAGTCAATATATAATCAATATTATTTACCTTTCCTTTCCAATCTTCTAATTGTTTGAAAGTGTGGAGTCAGAATTTGAACTCACACTCGGGTGCACACGTGCTGAACCCCTGTATTCCCGCACACTTGTGTGCCGTGAGAGGTTCAATCCTTTCCCTCTTGCTGGCCACTTCGGCCATATCTGGTTTTTGCTCTAACACACAATGCTTTATGGGTGTCTCTTGTGCATAACTTTGCCTTCAGGCGAGGAGGAAATTTTTGATGGATAAATTCCTAGTAGTGCAATTGCTGGGTCAAAGAATTTTCACTCCTAACTGCCAGAGGCCATGAGGCTCATTCTTAAGCCTGCTGGCTGCTGGAGTCCACCCCTGGGCACCACCATCACTCTATACTCAGCCTCCTCTTCCTCAGAGCGGGACAAAGGGAACTTTGACTGGCTTCAGACAGCTTCCGTACTTCCTGTCTTTCTGCAGCGGGCAGAAGGCACTCCATGCCTCTGCTGCAGACGGGGCTCAGGTGGAATCCCTGTTTCCAGAAGACAACGAGCTGTGAAGCTGAACCACCCCAGTTCAAATCCTCGTTGTGCCTCAGGCTGGCTGTGTGCCGCTGGGCAACATCGCTGAGCTTCTGTTTCCTCATAGGTGAAAAGGTCAAAATGCACACGTACGGGCTGGCTGAGAGGCTGGGAAATAATGGGTATCAAGGCCTGGATGCAGTGCCTGACACCCAGCCTGTGATTATTGTATCTCTGGTCCCCAGGATTCCTTTCCCCAGGCTTCTTGGCCCCTTCTTTGATATTTGACCAAGAAGGCTGAATCAGGAGATAGCGAGGGACAGAAACGTGAGACCTGGTCCTCCTGCCTTCGAAACAGAAGCCTCGGGGTCGATTCTGAAGCCTTTCAAATAAGGTCTCTACTTAAGATTCAATAGCTAAGAAGGTCAACTCACTGAGAATAAGACACAAAGGGGACATCTGTCTGGTTCACCCTCAGCACAGCTGTCAGGGGGCTTGAAGGCTCTTTTTCCTGAAAGCAAACTTCAACTACTTCTTCTTTCTTCTTCTTTCTTCTTTTCTTCTTCCTTCTCCTTCTCCTTCTTCCTTCTTCCTTCTTCCTTCTCCTCCTCCTCCTCCTCCTCCTCCCTCTTCTTCCTCCTCCTCCTTCTTCTTCCTCTTCTTCCTCTTCCTCCTTCTTCTTCCTCTTCTTCCTCCTCCTCATTATTATTATTATTAGTTATCATTATTATTGTTATCATTATATTGTTATTATTATTATTATTAATTATTATTAGTTATCATTATTTTGATCATTGCCGTGGTCTGCAGGAACCATCCTCACTCTGTCACATGGGGAAGGATATGGGGGACCCAGTCTCACAACTCACTGTCCCCTACAAGGCACAGCCATCGAACAGGAACCTGCAGAAGAAATTCACGTACCATAGTCTCTCCACAACATCGGTGGCTATTTGTTGAGCATCTACTATGTACAAGGTGCTGAGCACACAGTGAGCAAAACAGGCCAGACCCTTCCCTGGCGGAGCTTAGAGTCTGGTGCGGGAGGCAAGCACTACATCAGGGCTTGGCTTGGCGTTGTTTGTAAGCACGTAATGACAAATTGTGATTCCTGCTATAAAGGGAACAGTGTAGCTTGAGAGTAACAATAGAAGGAGATGGAGAGATTTGGGGACACCCACGGGATTGAGGGAAACCTGAGAAAGCTGTGTGACACTGGGCTGAACCCTCACCTCTCTGAGCCTGTTCCCTGCAGTTTAAAAAAGGGGACACATTACCTGTCTCTGAGTTACGGAGACATGAAATGAGGTCTCCCACAAATGGCCCTGCACAGGGTCTGCCCCACAGTAGCCTCTGAGGGACACTACTTTCTCTGGATTGTAATCCCAGACATAAGTCTCCAGACTATTTAGCCCTTGGAACATTCCGATCCATGTGGACACTTGGGAAAAGCAAAATGAGTCCCAATTGCCCACAAGCTCAGGCAGGGGCCTTTGGGGTTTAAAAAACTTTCCCAGTAGCCTTTCCAAGGCAAATTCTGAGTCTGGGAAGAGCTCCTACCTGCCTTTCCCTTCATCCTAAAAGTTTATGTCCCAGTAATATGAGCAAAACAGCACTGTCTTCATTATCGTATTGTCATTGTTGAGTTTATTGTTGCCATCACTCCTGCCAGCGATAATGACGGTGACGCATGTACTGCAGCCTTACTGCCCAGTCTGTTAAGGGTTTCCATGACTTTCTCTGCATGCCCAATATCTACCCAATTATCCCTCAGAAAGAAAGAACTTCCTAACAGTCAAGTTCAAGGGTTGGTAAGCATTTTATGGCAAGAGCCAGAGAGTCAATATTTTAGGGTTTATGGGGCACATGGTCACTGTCACAACTACTCCACTCTTCCTTTATAGTATAAAAGCAGACACCTAAAAGATATTTTTTAAATGCATGGGGGCCATGTTCCAATAAAGCTTTATTTATAAAAACAGGCAGTCGGGGTGGGAGGGAGTTGGCCTGCTAGCTGTGGTTTACACACTCAAGGCCTCAAAAAGTTTGTCATATTACATGTAGGATGTGTAGAGGATGACATACTCTAAGTTACCTTACTTAGAAGGTTATATTAGTCTGAAATAACCTAAATCAGTGTTACAGAAACTTATGTTACTTGATGGAATCATTTAAAGATATTTGTAACTTGTGGGTTTCATCCTTTTTTTACTAGATATTTCCCAATTTATCCTAAATTTAATTACTTTTATTAAAGATTTGTCTGTGGTTGAAGAACAATGATGAACCATATGGGACTATGGTGTAATCTATAATGGATATAAATAAATCTATAATGAATATAAATAAATTTAGTAGATATTTATAAAAATATAATCCTTCAGTTATGTATTAGAAATTATTAATAAGTGTTTGTAGATCAGGCACAGTAAAGATAAATCTACAGGACAAATGAAAAATATCTATCATTAAGAGGAAGCGAATGAATGGGTGGGTACATATCACTTGAAATAAAATTTCCAGTGATGATGTAACATCAGCGTTTGCAAAAGGGCTGTGTCATGAGCAACACAGATGGAAGTGAAGGTGATCTGCTCTGAGCCTGGTGGGTGAGGCCTGGAAAAAGTATCCCCATGAATGAGAAAGACACAGGTGGCAAAGATACATGAGCAGAGTTTGAAGAAAACATTTTTTTTTTTTTAAATAAGAGTGTTGAGAAGGGAAAGCAATAATTTTAAATGAGCGTGTTATTTTAACATGGGAAGTGATTTAAGAAATAGTTTCTGTAACTAAATCAGCACATCGAATGATAGGAGACATTTGATTATTTCATCTCTACATCCTTACAAGCTGGTACATTTGAGTTGTTAAAAAAAATGCAATTTCTTCTTGGGAAAATAGGACTGTGCAGTATGGACAGGCACACAGTGGCTGCCTCACCTCCAGAGCCTCTCTAGGGCCTGGCACACATGGGGGAGGAATGAAGAAAATAAATGAATGAGAGAGAGAGAGAGAGAGAGAGAGTGAATGAATGAATGATCTGACCATTTCCCGTTAATCACACCACCTCAAAAAGACTCAAACACTAGCTGCTAAGGAGCCCCACAATTATTTGGCCAGAAATGGAGACTTAATTTAATCTCCACCTGTGGGGTGTTGCCTTTACCAGAATTTAGCATCCTAACCTCTTTCCCAAATAGCAGGAAGAAGCCAGCGGGGACCCACCGCCACGGAGGGCCTGCACCTCAGTCTCCCCAGAGCAGCACACACCATGTGAGGCACACCCTGGCCCGACAAAGCGGGCATGGGACTGGGCGTGCCGAAGTGATTGGGGTGGGATTCTGGAAACTTTCTCTCTGGGAGGAAGAAATGAATGCAACTTAGCTTTGGACAGTCCGTTCCGCCCAGCGGCCCCTGATGACTCTGCACGGAGGCCCGAGACGCTCGCTGAGAAAAGATGATCAGGCAGAATGAGAGATGGAAGGGGACGGAGGATGGGAAAGTTTTGACAGGAGCAGCCCAAGCTTCCGGGATGGATTGAGGGCTCACCTGTGCCAGGTTCCGTGCCCAGGCGTTACCTGCCTTGTCTCACCCGTACCATCTGACTGCAGAGCCAAGCCACTGGGCCTCACAGCTCAAGGCCACACAAAGGAGCAGAAGCCCACCTGTGCTATCCGTCTGCAAAGTCTGAGCTTTGAACCGCCAAGTTCAAAACCACCGGTACTTTTTTGAACTGATGACCATCGCTACAATACCAAAAATCAATAAACATAACTAACACATAGATTTCCTATAAGCCAGGATTTAGGTGCTGGGTCACCTGAAGTTCACCATCATCATCCTCATTTTATAGATGAGGAAACCGAGGCACAGAGAGTTTAACTAATTTGCCCGAATCACTTAGTGACAGAGCAAGGAGTCGGGTGGCCCACTGTCCTGGTTTGCACAGAACTGTCCCCACTGTAGCACTAAAAGCTGTGTGTCCTGGAAAACCCCTTGGATCCGAGCAACCAGGTTCGTTGGTCACCCTAGTCTGGCTTAGACTCCAGGCAGTATGGCCCCAAAGGCCATGCCCTTAATCAGTTCCCGACCCCGCTCTGGTGTGACTGTTATGGGCGTGAGCTTCAAAGTCAGGACAAGCCCCAGGTTCAAGTTCAATCTTTGCTTAGTATTAGCCACGGGATCTGTACAGTTGAGTCTTCCTTATCTGTCAAAGGGGAATAATAGGATCCACTTCACCGTCTCTTTTCAGAGGCTCTGCGAGGTGACCCCAGCCAACCTCAGGGCTGGACACGGGGCGAATGCCCAGCAGTGGTTAGAATGCACGGCCCACCCACCATTGTGAGATAGCCATAGCTCGCTCTGGAAGGGGGCCACGTGGGAAACGCTCGGCAGGAAGGTGTGTTAAGAAAGGATTACTCTGAGCATCTGCTGAGGCCGGGGGAAGGCGAGCTCATATCACCCTTAGGTCACACCAGCTGCTGTCACCTCCCGTCCCAGGCGCCCAGATATCCTGGCAGGGTGAAGAGGCACCTGGGCCGCCCACACGATCCTGTCTCAGGCCTCAGCCATCAGCAACGTTCACCTCCGGGCCCAAGGAAAGGTCCTCCGGCTTCCTCCCTCTTCCCTTGGCTATTTGTGGTCCTTGGGCGGTCGTAAGGGGCAGGGAGGTGATGCTGTCCTCTTCCGCCACACATTCTGCTCCCAAACAATGGGCATCAGGATGTGCAGCCCATCAAGCCCCCGCCCGTCACACCAGCCTCCTGCAACCCCAGGCCTCGACACTGCGTTAGCAACGGGGCCGGCCCCAACAAAGAGTTCTGTGCTTCTCTCCAGTTCCCACGCTATTTCGAATTCCAGCCCTGAAAACCATCATTCAGTGACTCGACAAACACTGAGGGAGGCCCAGTGGGCGAGCCTGTGTTCTGGAGCCAGACTGCCCAAGGTCTGGCCACAGCCACACGCCTCACCAGTTGCCTGACCCAGGTGTCAGGTCCAGTGGCCTCTCTGTACCTCTCAGCGTTCGCATCTGGACATGGGTTCATAATAATATTCTCCACAAAGCGCTGTTCTGTAAAACCCTTAGACCAGTGTCTGGCAAATAGTAACTGCTCAGTTAATGTAACTCATCCTTACTGACGGCATTATCAATGTTACTATTAGTACGTCTTGCACTTTACATAAGCAACCCTTTTTATTATATCTTTATTTCCGGGCCTCTTTGGAAGTACAGGACAGCGCTTCAAGGAAACATTTTAGAAAGGGGAAAATATTAAGATTGATGACTAGAGGATGCTAAAAACACAATAAGTTTCCTTTGCTCATATCATTCACCCAGGGCTGGCTGCGTGGGCACGTGACGGTGTGGTCACATGACAGTGTAGTCACACGGGGCCCCACCCTGAGGAGGGCCTTGTGCTTGAGGTTCGCTGGCCTATGGTCTATGTGAGTGGGCTTCAATGGGACAGTGGAGCATGCACTGAGGTCTGAATCTTGTGTTCCTGCTACGTCCCACCTCCCACCACCTCCCCCTACAAATGCACCCACCACATACGGAGGAACCTCGATGTGTGATTTTGCCAACGGAATCTCCGTCTCTGTCCTCTGTGTTGACAAACACTCCCTTCCATGTAGAAGCGAGGTGGGGAAAGGAAAGAAAAGTAAGAGGAAGCCACGAAGAACGAAGGAAGGAAATCTCATTTTGCCACCCACATCATCCCACAGCAGCCGGGGTTGGGAAACCGACTCCAACACATGGGCAAGTTCCCTGAGCTTGCTGAGGCTCGGTTTCTTCCTCTGTAAAGTGGGTATAATGAGGAAGTCTCCCTGCTGGCCTCCTCAGAGGATTAGGTGGATACAGCTGGACCTGCTTCTGTGCTTGGCATCAATAAATGGCATTTCTATCCTAATAGTAATAATAAATCTGGTCTCACTGACTGCACAGACACGTCCTGGGACCAGATTAAAATTGTTTCTCTCCAGTCTCAACTTGTAAATTGGTCCTTCTGCTTGTGAGGAATGCAAAATCCTTATTTTTCTTTCGTACTTTTTTTTTTGGCATTATTCTCTGGGTCCCTTTCCTCTCCTGGACATCGGTTCTTGCCACAGAGCTTCCTGGCCCCGGTTAGTCTGGGCTCTTGGACCCTAAATCCTGCCAGTCAAATCCTGGCTCATTGTCACACATTCTCCAAGCCTACATTTGCCTCGAATGCCTCAGACAGGCGGGGGGCTGTGTTTTACATTATTATTTCCTTTAATTATTACTACTACAACCGACAAAGATATAATGAGAATAAACCTGAAGGAAGGAAGGAAGGAAGGAAGGAAGGAAGGAAGGAAGGAAGGAAGGAAGGAAGGAAAGAGGAAGGAAGGAAGGAAGGGAGGGAGGAAGAAAGGAAGAAAGGAAAGAAAAAAGGAGAGCAGGAATCCACCACTGAATTTTTGTTTATGGATGAGATTAACTCAGCAAATCCTTTCTATGTTTTCAGTAAAGAGGGAATCTTTAGCTCAGCTTCAATGACAGTAAGTTCTCAACTAGAAATAAAATTTCCTCATCACCTGACACTTGTCTGGTCAGAGCACCAGAGATCTGAAGGCCCTCCCCCACATCCAATTCCTCTTCTTCCCTGTGCAACTCAGAAAGAGCTACACATAAAGACACATATAAAGACACATCAAAGTGCCCCAAGGGGTGGGCTCCCTATAGCTTCTTCTCAGAGTCTAAATTGGGACGATTTGGGGGAAGAGTCATTAAGTAGATTAGCTCCCAAGAGCCCCTCAACAAAGTCCAAGCTTCTTGATCTAATACTCTCGCCCACCATAATCTGAAACGGGGGCAAAGTCGACCGACCGATTCCACAACCATGTGCATTGCAATTTTAAGTTTATAAGTTAAGCGTCGGAAACAACTGAATCTCTAACATTAGGATTCTTGCTAAGTCAATGTCCTGGTTATCTTTTGCTTTGTTAAAAAAAAAAAAAAAAAGCAAACAAACAAAATAAAAACCTCCCAAAGCTTCGTAATGTACAATAATCACGATGCTTTATTTTGCTTATGGTCAGCCACGGGGGTGGGCAGGCCGCGATGGGGATGCCTCTTGTCTGCCCCACCCATCTTGGTCCTCAGCTGGGCTGACTCAAAAAGCAAAGGGCCGGAGCAGGGAGGAGCTGTGGTCTCCAGACCTGGGATGCCCCAGACCATGTCCTCGGGGTGTCTGACTTCCTACACGGTGGCTTAGGACAATAAAAGCAGAGTGTTCCCAGGGGCAGAAAGTAGAACCTGCCCCTTTCTTTAAGGTGCAGCCCAGGAAGGAGGTGTGGTACTCACGACTTCTGACTTTTTTTCTGATGATCGAAGTCACAGAACACACCTCGCCGATTCAGGGCGTGGTCATCCTGCAGCCTCCTCTTGATGGAAGGTGTGACGAAGCACTCGTGGCCATCTTTAGTTTCTGCGATCGGCTGTGCCCTAGCCATGCGATACAACAGTACGGCATCACTAGAAACGGTGTTGATGAACGGGTTTGGAAGGCACGGTCAACTGTTTCTGCTACATCAAGTTTTCTGTTTTGTTTTGTTTTGTTTTTTTCAATAGGACAAAAATTTTATCGACAACCCCACCCAAACATCAGATTGCTATCTCCGGTTGCTAGGAAGCTGAGTTGTTTTCTTCTTTACGTTTTTGTGTTTTCTACGATTTTCACAGGCCATGTTCAGCCCATAGAGATGTGTGTGTTTGATTCCCATAGCGACTTTTCTGTGTGAGAAAGTGGATGTTCACATCAGCTTTTTCCAGATTCTACGAGGATTCCGGCCATCCACAGCACCAGCTGGCTAGCGAGTTACTGATGGTCTTACTTTGGGGGTGAGATGTAGACTCCCTCAGTTTGCCACGACTCCCAGGTGGTCTCCCTCATGCATGTGTGATCCCTGCCGGCCCCCTCTGGGCATTCGGATTTTCAATCCCACAAACCACGTGTATAACGGAAAATCGACAATAACAGTTTCATAAAACAAATCTCAAGGAAAGCACATTGGGCTGAGAGCAGACTGGTCCCTTGGGTATAAAACATGCATGATTTCCCTACACCTGGCCCAGACTGGTCCCGGCCCAGTCCACCTAGACTCCTGGCTTGCTCACTGCTCCTGAGTGTCACCTGCATCTCAGAGCACAGGGTCAGACATGGTGGTGGCCCCGGCGGTCTGGTGGTCTACAGGCCACCGAGCGTCATGAGCAATGCGGCCGAGTCCAGAGATAGGAGTGGGCGGGTTGAAAAGGCCGGGCCACCGAGGGGAATGCCAGGAACAGGAGATCGGGGCCAATGGAGGCACCGACATCCCAGTGGGGCCTTGGGTTTGGGACAAAAGGGAGAAAGAATGAAGCCAGTGGTAACAGAAAGGAGCATGAAATGGCCATTTCACGCCCTCACACAAACAAGACAGAGGGCAGCGACCCCTGGCCACGCTCACCCCCTGACCCTGGCTCCATCACCAGCCACGGTGTGCCAGAAACAGCCGGAAGGAACCCGGAACCCAGCACGCAGGCGACAGAAACCCGACTACACACTGCACGGTTCTCGCTGCGTGCGCAAACCACCTGGGCCATCATGCATGCAATGTTTTCTCTTTAAATTAATTTTAAATGAAATTCTTTTCTAACTCGGTTTTGTCCGATGCAATTCCCTCTGAGTAATCACGGGGCTCGTGGGTGATACACTCTCACACACACACACACACACACACACACACACACACATACACACGTGTGCGTGCACACACACACGTACACACATCCGTGGGCTGGAGCTGGCCCGTAAGGCTCGCGAGAGCCATTGTTCCATTTTCAGGGATTTCGCAATCCCATTATTAAGCACGGCCACTGTGAAATGTGAA
Organism: Macroglossus sobrinus; assembly: GCA_004027375.1. Taxonomy (NCBI): domain Eukaryota; kingdom Metazoa; phylum Chordata; class Mammalia; order Chiroptera; family Pteropodidae; genus Macroglossus; species Macroglossus sobrinus. Next base: position 124,037 of record PVKZ01003517.1, read on the forward strand.
ATTGCTTGCATAAGCTTGCAATTAAATTATTTTAAAGACAAAGGTTAATGAATGCTCAGAACTCGTCTCTTCCTGATTATTTTGCTATGTTCTACTATCATCTGGGTTCTTGAGATGATGCTCACCTCCTGTACCTGGGTGACAAAAATACTGCACGGTAGCGTGCCCCTGTACCCCTCCTTCCAACTCTGTTCTCGGCGACACCCGGGCAGCTTGATGTCAACCCCTGGTAGAAATACTGACACCCAGGACACTGGCGAGTGCCCTCGGTCAGGACTTTTCTGCCCCTGGAGAGATGATGGTTAAACACCGACCAGCACATCGCATCTTTGTGACATAATTAAAGTCACGTGACATGTGTAGTACAATATGCAATATAAATACGTGCCCCCTAGTACACACTAAAAGAGACTCAGCTGCCGATTTAAAACCTGTAACTATATCTACATATCTACACTCTCTATAAAGATCTTAGGTTCTGATCGGTGAGGACCTATAATATTTTAAGACCCAATCATTCACGAGGGAAACTGAGGCACGAAGGTGCGTTTGCCGAGACCCCACGGTTCAAGTCCATCTCCAAGCTTCTGCCCTCCACCCTGCGCTCTCTGCTTTTCCCTCTGTTCAATGCTGCCTCCCTCTGTGGATGGCACTAAGTCACATCCCCAAAGCAGCTAGAACAATGAGGGAGAAGGAGAGGAGGGGAGCTGGTTGGGGGGTGGGCGGCTAAAAGGGTCATTAGAAACTCACATAATTAATTAGACAATGCTGGGGACCCAGCCGTCTGGATAACCGATTGATGAGGATGGCGGGGGGTTGGGGGGTTGCCTATTCCCCAGAGCCCCTTGTGGGTTACCACAAACAAAGCTCCACGGCCACCTCCCCGCCCCCCACACCCACCCCGAACCTGCTTAAATATTTGATGCCAAACTAAAGCCCAGTCCAACTTTTTTTTTATGAGCAGTGTAGCCGTGTCTGCGTCTGCCCACCGCCCCCACCATTTCCCAGGGAGCCCCCACCCCTCCCCTCGTCCCAGCAGCCCGGTCCCCCATCAAGCCGAGTGCATTAGGACAATTAGCACTAGCCCACTGGCGCCAATTAGCAACCAATAGTGTCTATATTGTGGAGAGGGGGCGGCGGGGTGCCTCTGTCTCCAGCCGGCCTTCACACTCAATTACATTAAGGGGAGGCTCCGAGCAGCAGTCAGGGGGCTGGACAGTCGCTAGAGACATTGTGTCTTGGCTGTGCTGCAGGTGATCTTCCTCCGTGCTCCCTGATCGGGGACTGACTCCTCTCCTCTCCACCTCTCCTCATCCACTTACACCGACACACGCTCCTTCCAAAGGCCGGGGTGGGAGAGGCACGGGGTGGAGGCTGAAGGGTCCAGAGCGGCAGGAAGAAGCTATGGAGCTAATGCATAATATGGTTCCTTCCTTCCTTCTTTCCTTCTTTCCTTCCTTCCTTCTGTTCTTCCTTTCTTCCTTTCTTTCTTCCTTCCTTACTTCTTTCCTCCCTTCCTTCCTTCCTCCTTCCTCCTTTCTTCTTTCCTTCCTTCCTTCCTTCCTTCCTTCCTCCTTTCTTCTTTCCTTCCTTCCTTCCATCCTTCCATTCTTCCTACCTCCCTCCCTCCCTCCCTCTCTTTCTTCCTTCCTTCCTTCCTTCCTTCCTTCCTTCCTTCCTTCCTTCCTTCCTTCCTTTTTTCCCTCCTTCCCTCCCTCCCTCTCTCCCTCCATCCCTCCCTCCTTCCTTCCTTCCATTCCTCCATCCATTCATTCATCCGCTCAGAAATTTTCACGGCAGATCGACTACGTACGTGGCATGCGTCTACAGCCACAACCAGCGAGGGAACTGGCTCAGGGGTGTGTGCTTCCCCAGCCTCCCCCACTCCGTGCCTCAGTCTCCCCTATCACACCAACAAGGCTCCCGGCCCCGGCCCTTCCCAGGTCCCTTCCTGACCTCACGTTTGCTGACGCCGTGATTACTCAGCTTCTGAGCGAGGCAGGGACCTGGGCAGGGACGGATGGCCCAGTGGCCTTAGGGAAGAGTTAATTCCCTGTGAAATTACTGGGGATTACTGCGGTCTTTACACGCCGTTTTATACCTTTAAGTGCTTTCTGATCGCTCAGACGCTAATCCCAGGTGGAGGCCAGAGGCCTGTAAGAAGCAGCCCTTGTCAAGTTGAAGCCGGACTCCAAACGCGCTGGCAGATCTGGGGCAGGGACCAGAGTCTCCCGGCAACGCAGTCCCCACCCCCTGCACCCCCAGCACCCCCGAAACCACTGCCCCAAAGCCTTGCCACGGGCCTCGCGTCTCGGGACCCGGGGCATGTGCCAAACGCCCTGCGTGCACCTGGACAGGTGGGAAGGTGGGTGGACGCGGGCGAAACAGCCTCTGCCCTTGGGGAGCCTGCGGTCTAGCCGGGGGCAGAGACGTCACTTGCACGCAAGCCCGGACTCAGCTTCTGGGTGCTGCTCCCCCCGCGCGAGGGGTGGCCCCTGAGTCACGCCGCATGGGATGCACGCCCCGGGCCAGGCTCCGGAGATGGCGTGGAGATGACGTGGTGGCCCGACGCAAGGCTCCTGCCGGCCCGGAACTTTCCACCCAGGAGAGTCTGCTCAGCGCGCGGGCAGAGGACGATGCCCTCCCCGAGGGAGAGGACTCAGGTTCGGTTTTGCAGGATTCACTACTGAGCTCCTTCGCCGTGCCAGGCACTGTCCCAGGCGCCCGTGCTGGCCGGAGGGTCACCTCGTCAGGGGTGTGTCTGTCCCGGGAACCCTAGTGGGAAAGACATGTACTAATTTATGCGCCCCCCCGCCCCACCCAAAAAAAGAAACTGCAAATGCCACAAACTAAAAACGGACTCGGCTAGCATGTGTCGATAAAGCGTCCATGTCACCGAGGTATCTCTCGAGGGACCTGGGGTGGAAGAGCACGCAGAAATAGATGGGAGGCAGAGTAATCTACAAGAACGAGAACGGGATGTCCAACACCTCAAAGTCCTGTTCTCTCCGGGTGCCCGAGGGGGAGTCATTACCTGGCCCCCCCACAACCTCTAAGCCTCAGTCCCTTCAGCCTCCCCCTGCAGTAGACAGGGGGATCTTACCCTCCAGATCAGGGGGCGGGGAGGATGAAAGGAGATGATGACCAGTGTGAGTAACAACGGCCATTGCAACATTGACTCTAGCCAGGCACTCGGCCGAACCTCCCATGAATTAAATCATCGACTGCTCCAGTTACCTTCCAAAGTAAGAACGGGGACCAGCCCCATTTTGCAGATGAAGAGACGGAGACTCAGCCGGGGATGTGACCGGCCCACGTTGTTTAACTCGGCCAGCGAGGGTTGCTGCCGGCGTGGCAGCCCAAGCCGGAGGCATGAAAACTGCAAAAACGTCCCAGCTTTTGGAAAAGTCCTTTTAGATGAACTAGCCACGATCTGATTGGACAGTCGTCATTCTGACAAATGTCACTGTTTATCATCTGCTTTTGCCACAGATGTAAGTCTGGACTTTTGGGACAGCCATTCAAGGCTCTATTTGCTTCTCAGTGAACTGGGGGCCGAGGGAAGCCAGCTCCCAGTGGGACACCCTG